>JARKHS020008114.1:0-42170 GCA_030143305.2 Amblyomma americanum | reverse complement strand
ATTACGCTTATTGATAGCTTTGACAGTTATGCCAGCGGTATCCTATATATGGAGTTATATGATGGGCTTCCTTCTCCCATCCTCATCACCCCCAATAGTGACCCTCTTTCTTCTCCTCTCCCCTCCCCAGTGCGCAGTATCAGGCAAGATATTCATTTTTCCGGCACACCTCTGTGTCTTTCCCGTCAATAAACCTTCTCTCTTAATACATAGGCGTTTCTTAATTAAGTCTTGTCTTTCATTTTATGACAGAGCTTGCTATTAGGCTTTGTAGCTGCCTTAAAGCCCAATTTTATGGCGCACTCTGGTGTTATATTTGTAAGATTATCGTTAATCTCTTTTAATACTAACGGCATTATCTTCTGTTAAAGCGGAATATCTGTTCCCCGTGGAACCTTCATTTCCTCTACCCTCCCTCTTACCTCTAACTCGTTGATGTGAGTCTTTCTAACCATTTTCCTCTGTTCCGTGCTGAAATTTAGGCTATTCGATGCCCCAGCGTCCTTAGGTCATAAAACCGCACTCAGCCGAACAACTGCGCATCCTGTGCGATTGTAGGATGCGAGCAATATATGAAGGCTATTTAATTTTTACTCTTGCTATTCGGGTCTTCCAAGGCAACTTCCGGTACTTCCTTTAGAGGAAAACGATATTTTTGATCCCCAAATCGCATGGTTATTATTGCCAGTTCGCACACTGGTTCAGTTATCTATTGCTCAAATGTCGCTATTTTTGCATAGTCGGGTGGTTTGTCAGCTTACGTGCGGATCCGGGCAGATTTCAGGATCGAAGTTTATGGCCTCAGGATTCACGTACGAATTTTCCGGCACCCAAGCGAAGATGCCCTTGCTCTCTCCACCTGCATCAACAAGTACGCGTCACACGTGTTTCATCCGGCAACTGTGGTCTTCGGTGTCGTTGGTTAGAATCACCAAAACTCTTCTGGAATGATGGATTTTTAAGTTCTAGTGTTTAATGTCCCAAAGTAATCAGGAGTGCCATAGAGGATTGCTCTGGATTAATATAGGCCACCTGCTGTTCTTCAAAAATCTGCTGAAAGGGTACAACACAAAGGCGTTTTTGTATTTCCCCTTCACCGCAATACGGCTGCCGCTGCCGGGATTCGGAATGGCTACACAGCGAAAGCTTTTCTGGATTTACGGTTCCATCATGTAAATAGGAGATCGCCTACTGGATAAGAAAACTCAGTGACATCACCACTCCTCTACCATAATATCAAGAACGGGCCAAAGCAGGGATGACGCGCTCACCAGACCAGAAGGTCCTCATGGTCTAGGCGTGCATAAAACATATGGCACATCCTCGCTGCCAGCATTCTTATTGGACAAGCAACGTGTCTGGATCACGCTGACTAACTAACAGGGGCGTGTTGGATTGTGGATTACGACAGAACGACAAGAACTCGCTGGAGACCCACCGTAATAATCCATAAGACGGTATTGCGGCAGCGATTAGTGTTTACGAAGGGACAGGCCTCCAGACCCTCGGATTGCGTGAAGCACCTGCTGCGGCACCCGCTGACGACACAGAAGCGATAAAAGCCGGATTAAAGAGCGCATCAAATTTTCTGCTGGCTGTTTTCATGAATGAAAAGTTCAATGCGCGAGGTGTGCCAACTGCAAAGCACACCATGGCAGAGATATTTATAGATGTTGCAGTTCGGAAGCCCCACCGAGAAAGAATATTTAAAAATACGCCGCACGCATGGCTCCAAATTTCTAAGTGCGTAGACTGTTGCCCCATCTGTCACAGTCAAGTCAATTCTTGTCAGGCTAGTCAAGAATTGCAAGCAGGTCGCTTTTGAACCAACCCTGTGGTCCCTGGTTTCTTCCGAAGTTGTAATTCAGAGCTGCCTTACAAGTTGCACAGAATACGCCACCTGGCTATTGGAGATGATATTTAAGGTTTATGGTTTATAGGGGTTTAACGTCCCAAAGCGACTCAGGCTATGAGAGACGCCGTAGTGAAGGGCTCCGGAAATTTCGCCCACCTGGGGTTCTTTAACGTGCACTGACATCGCACAGTACACGAGCCTCTAAAATTTCGCCTCCATCGAAATTCGACCGCCGCGGCCGGGATCGAACCCGCGCCTTTCGGGCCAGCAGCCGAGCGCCATAACCACTCAGCCACCGCGGCGGCTGGAGATGATATTTAATAACTGATGTTTAGTCCTTAGCGTCTTGTTCGATGGGAACTGTCTATTGCTCTACGGAAGCACCTACAAGAGTGAGGCGCTAACCTGCAGAAACCACCTGCTCGAGCAATGCCGGGTCAACCACACTGGTCCGGAACCTATCGCCTTGAGCTCCAATTTTTTTCTGCTAAGCCACATGTAGTCGTCGACTAGCTCAAGTTCAGAAGCAGGGATAGAGAGAGCTGATCAAGTTCGTTACGCGCAGGCGCTTTTTCGAGCAGACTTGCCGTATTTTCGGCTGTCGGCGTCCCACACGAACTCCATGCTATGCGATTTCCTCCACTTCTCTTTCATGTCGATTGATATCCGGCCAAGAAATAAGCTGCTGAATCCCATCTGGAAAAGCACAGAGAGGGAAGCGATGTATCAGTCAATGTTTTACAGATGGCTAATGACAGGTTTGAAACCACTAATACCGTGTGTTTTAGACGCGACTAGGAGATAGGAACGCAAAAATTTAAGACTGCGTGGGCTATAGGCGAGTCATAGACGTAGTCTGGTGCTCCGCTCAAATATTCTCCTTTCCCTATATATTATTCTCCACCTTTCTTTTTTCTCCTCCTTCTAGGGAGAAGATAAATGACGAGACGAGCGTGAAGGAAACACATATGCGATATCACATACAAAAATAGAAACACATGAAATTGTGCAGTACGTGTAATACACCTGTGCAACACTAAGCCTGCGATTAAACGTAGCAAGAACCTAGTTATACGAGTGGAAGCTCTTAAGCAGGGTCTTCACTGCCGTAAATCAAATGTCAAGGTCAAAGGTAAATGTCAAAGGTCAAGGCCAGGTACCCAATGGTCAGAGTCATATGATCATATGGTCATGCTACCATAGCCTGGGCCATACCACAACGCAGTTAAGTTCAATTTGACCTTGTGAGGCATTGAAGGTCATTGTAGATGTAGTGCCCACTGCCTCAAATCAAATGTCGAGGTCGAGTGTCAATGCCAAAGGTCATATCCAGGTACCCAACGGTCATAGTCATATGATAACGAGGTGGTACTGCCACAGCTTGGGCCCTACCACTGCGCCGTTAAGTTCGGTTTCACCTTGTAAGGCATTGAAGGTCATTGTCTCATCGACATCCAAACCGGAAGTTGTACCCCGAGGAGTAGAGCTCTTGCTCTAAAAGCCAACTGCGTAACATAACTGATGCTTTCCCGTCAAATTAGAGAAACGCGCACAATTCAAGACAGTGGTCGCGGAACTAGCACTAAACGGACTTTTATGCAAAGACTGGAGGGCGCGGTATGCTAGAAGGCGCAGGTAATGGTAAGGTGTAGCCTGGAAAATGATGTGATATATAGTTATATAGCGTGGAATATCCTTTAGTACACTTTACTACAGACTTTACGGTGACCATGAAGCAGTTAAGAAGCATAATGCTGATGTCAGGCAAGAACGAAGAACCCTTTTATATTTCCTCCCCCATCAATGCGAAGAAGTGATGTCGGTCCCTCAGCGACACAGCTTGAAAGGGCAGGGAATAGCAAAACGCGGGTGTGCTTGCTTATCACACGCACAGATGGCACTTCCTTCATGTTGATAGCATCGTGACAATTTTCAGCACAACTCAGTTTAGTTACCTAGAGCGTCATGCTTGTGGTCGAGACTGCGATTGTGCTGCTGGCCCCTTCCTTCTTTACCTTTTACAATCCCTGTTCCGTGTTTGCATATGCAGGGTAGCCAACCAGAACACCTTTCTGGTTAACCTCACTGCCTTTGCTATTTCTCGCTTTCTCGCCAGTACTATTCGCTCCCGCTTAATCTGTCTGCTAAACAATGCGCTTCGTTCAGGCGAAATCCTGCACGAACCCACAGATTATGTACCTTGAGTACGGTGCATGCACTTACTCTCTTCCACTCCCATGAGCCTTTTTTTGCCACCTTCTTGTTCCTCTTAAATATCTTTTATTTTTTAAAATTTATTTTGAGGAAAGGAAAGACACATTAACTTTTTCATTGGGGCAGGACACCTCAAACGCACTCTGTGGGAAGAGATGAGCAAGGGAGTTTCTGAAAAAAGGAACAGGGCAAGAGGCGGCGTTATGGAGGGCTCCGTAATTATTCGACCACCCGGGGATATTGAACTTGCACTAGTATCGCTCAGTGCACTTGGTATTGAGAACTATATTGATTGTAAGAGGGGCAGATAAAAAAGGCAACCCTGGCGAAGAGCGTCGCCATCGTGGTGGTGTGCCCAAAGGGATCCGCCTGCCAGGCAACACTGGGCACCCCGCACTGCGGGCCGAAAGTATCGTTCAGGAACCTGAGTCCCATCGTCATCTGGTCGATGATAGCCGTGTAGTGAGTGACGGCCTCGTCGTTCTGGACCCATCCGCCGCCGACGAACTGAAGACGTCCTGCCGAGAAATGAAAACAAAATTGATTGCTTGATTCATGGGCTAATACTTTTCGCACCAATTCAAGCGCCATGTAAAAGGTTGCAATAAAGGCCGAGTTTGGGCGAGTTGGTTTACCATGCTGAACGTAAAAGCGCAAAAAACAAGGACGTAGAATAAGACACTCGAGCTCGTGTTGTGTGTCTTATTCTACGTCCTTGTTTTTTGCGCTTTTACGTTCAGCATGTAAAAGGTTGCGCTACGCATGAGCGGGAGTATCCGGATTTATCTCGACAACCTGCCGATCTTCAGCGTGCATAGGAATGAGAGTATTATGGTTTCTTCTACATCAAAAGCAGCCGCGCGGCTTGAATTCGATTCCGCGAGCTTGTGTTCAGAATTTCAAATTCCTTCATTTTGTGATGTTTTTTTACACTTGCTGTTGATTAACGCAGCAGTTTGTCCATTTGGTTTTTATTTCATATGTGCTGCTCTTCTTTTTAGTTTTGTTAGTTGTCGCGCTAATGCAAAAAATTGCTCGTTTAAATAGCACTGGTACAGCCTTATTCTTCTCTAGAGTTTTTATTGTTTTGCATTGTCATGCCTTGATCAGTATTTCCCCTCTGCTTGGGCCAGTTTTTGCCTGCAGTATGAATAAAGAAATTAATTATAATAAACAAATAAATAAACTAATAAATAAAAACTAACAGAATGGTCTCTGAGTCACTGCGGATGGTAGAAGAAAAAACAAAAACGCACACGAGGTCATTTTATGAAGGGATTTGAAATTTGAAAGGCTAACAACAACTGCAACTCATATGTTGTAAAATGTGCGGTAGGGGTAATCTGGTTGCGGTATGCTTTTGTTCGAATCGCCTTCTTTCCGAGTTTTCGACGTAAAACGACAGCTGTATTTTCGCCTGCAGTACTTTACCCACGCTAATAACATGCCATAGAAGGTTGCAACAAGCCTTTAGAGCGGCCTCTAAAACCATCGCTTTTGACTTGACAGGGTTAAGCAACGCAATCGTTGGGCGTTGCATTAATGATCGTCCGATGCAAATAGCGCTGCTGTGTGCGCAATGAGAGATCTATACTGTTTTTATCCCGAACTTTTCCCTGCGATTTTTTTTTCTTTCCGTGGCACCACTGCTTCGCAGACAATGCGTACAAATGGAAGGAAGAAACTCGACATCGCATCTTAGGGTGGGTTTTATAGAATAGCCTCATGAAGAATAGTACTAAATTATCTCAAATCACAAATGCGGTCATGTTAAACGCTAGTTTATCGAGGCCACGCATGGGTATACGCATCAAAATTTGTATTCATAACAGAGCAGTTGCTCATTAGCATCCGCCCAAGCGCATTCATGCGGCTTGAAAGGAAAGCTATGCAGCTTTCATTTGTAGCCATAAGGCTGCTCTTGGATGGATGGTAATGAGTAATTACTCCCTTATTCTAAATATACTCCACCTTGGGGGATTTTTTCAACATTGGACCAAAAATGCTTACTAAAGGTGCTCCTACAAACTGCTACTTTTCACATAGTGAACATAAATGGTAAACGTGATAAAATGTTTGGAAGTACGTTGAGGAATACGCTTAGCATGTACAATACAAAGCCCCAAATCTTGAATTAAGAAAAAATAAATTCTGAGGGTGATTGAGTATGCGCGGGTGTACAAGAAATGAAATAGCACACAATAACACACGGAATGCGTTGCACTATCTCCGTGTGCGTAGATTTTTAAATTATATCGCTGGGGTCGGAAATACGTACAATAAAAATAAAATTGAAGTAGGAGGTAGAAGATTAATAAGAAAATTAACGAAAGAAAAACGTAAGGAATGACTCGCGAATAAACAAGAAGACGCCAATAAAAATTTCAGTTACCAACAATGCACATCGCAGAACAAAAGTACTGTAAAATAAATAGTTTTTGCAATATGTATTGCGCAGTTAATTCTGAAAGTGCAGCGCTTGGCAAACAAACTGTGTTCTTTACCACAGCAACACGTTTCGTGAGGAAATTTGTGCTGGTATAGAATTTCACCTTCCGGAGTAATCAAAGAGTGCCTGGAGAATGCGGCTCGCTTTTTGATAGAGAGAACGTTTGACAATATGGGGCTGGAAGGCGCGCATTTTTTATGTTCTCAATAAGCTGGTAATAGTAAGGCGACATACAGGTGTGTGTCTTTTAAGCATTGCATTTCGCGCTGTACTGCACACAACTTTTGGGAACCAAAACCTGTAGCATATGGGCTTCCAAACCGAGAAGTTCGCATGACACAACGTGTCTGTTGTGGTGTGTTGCTTTAGTTCGATTTTGTTGGGTGTAAACAAAAAACATGCAGAATGACGTATTTCATCTTTGTGCAGTGGCTTTGGTCTTTCGTCGATATTTTTGTACTTGTCATTTTCAAACAAGAACTGCATCTTTGACTAGTTGTATATTATTTTGAACCCCACACTAGCCACTGGCTATTGGTTAATTAAAAGAGTGTTTGTAATTTGTGTGCCGCAAGTAGAAATCAGTGAAATAGAGCAATCAACAATAAAGAAGCAAAGAAAAGGAAACTATAGGACTGTGGTCCACGAAGAGAGCAAATAGCATTAGCGTATGTGTACAGTACTTTGCAACCTATTTAGTCGTTTTTATCCTATCTGCACAACTTCAGAGTTGCCTTGTTTTCTTCATCACTGAACCGCCTCGTGCGTGCGGAAGCAACTTAGCGTATGTGACACTGACATCTCAGTCTTCATTTGCAACACATGCCTAGCTTAACGCATTATTTTAAGCTGAGTTGAACTGCTGCATCTTGGGCATAATGAAGATATCTGATGTTTAAGACGCTAGAGCAGCTTGAGAAAAGATCGCTATGGTTGACGTGTCTTGGTCTGCACCTGCTTGGTTGAGAGAATTATCGCCCCAAACATCTCAGAAGAGAAGAGCTTATAAACAGACCAGGGGAAAGCTAGAACCTATTTGAATAACCGTTTGGTGGTCGGCGGATGTTCAAACCAATAGGTTATAGCTGCTATTGGCCAAACACCTTTTGTTTATCACCTGCAGAGATTCCCAGCCGAAAGGCAGCTGTTGTGGTAGGATCAAAGCAAGCGCAGGCTACCAGCCAGCTACGAAAATGTATGACACTCTTCTACCATACAATCGCATTGCGCATAGCAAGAGTGCGTGATGCAACATTGCCTCACCAGAAGAATAAGCATGGTTACATACCTGACTGGACAAAGTCTCGTACCGTGTTCTTGATGTCACTGGGCTGTTCACTCCACCAACGTGAAAAGTAGATGTTCTCGGCAGACACGAATCGCCGGTTTGGGTTCTGGCTCAGGGCGTCCAATGAAGTGTTGTAGATTAGTCGAACGGCTGCGCCATATGGCCGTAAGTTCGTTCATTGACGTTTTAGGAGCAGTTGATCACTTAAATTCAAATAAAATACTATTCGGTCTAAATGCCATGTTTCGCCTTCAAGAAAGTGGATTCATTAGTTGTCCAACGGAAAATACCGAGGGGTTATATTTTACACTCCTAAAAAAATTCCTTAGAAGCTAAAAAGTGGTTGAACACTAATATGAACACGCCAGTGTGTATGGAATCAAAACCGAAGATATTGTAGAATCATTTGAATTTCGATGATGCACATGATGCAAGAAATGCAGAAAAAAGATTTGAGATTAGTACTGGTGACAAAATCTATTAAATTGAAAATGTTCGAAGACGTACCAAGCTGACTATTTTTTCCAGTATTTTTGCTTTCGCTAGCTAGCATGTAAAAACGCTCTATGTGCAAGATGAACGGTGGTAAATCTGCCTGAAAAGAAGAAATTATTGCGACCTTCAGAAAAATTTGAGAAAAAGCTGGAAGTTTGCAATGTACACAATTGTTTCACAAAGCGGCTGAAACGAATAATGAACTTGAAGAAAACAAACAGAGAATGATACAAACGGAGCGTTGATGACCAGACTGATATCTGGAAAAAATTAATTCATTCATTCATTGTCGCCTGAAAATGCTATTTGAAGTGAGATTCCATCGGCTATGATGTTAAGCTTTTGTCAGAAGTGATTGCTCAAGGGGTCTGTTTTTAAGCCGTGTTCTGGAACGCTTGTAGCAACGTGGAAGTCCTTTCTGACGGGTTAAACGAGTATTCCTGTCACCTTCAAAAATTTAATGCTGACGACGCTTAATAGCCAAATAGCATGCCCAGAAGCGAACCCTTTGGAATATATATTTTGAATTATTTTTTCAGCTTTCGGTGGTGGTCGACGGGAACGGTCGTCGAGACTTGGATATTCCTTGTGTGTGTGTTCACTGGCGAGCCTAAGGTTGCAGGCTCGACAGCCGACTGCGGCGGCGGAATCGGACTGAGGACAAAGTACAAATTGTACAACCGAGACTGCTAACGCAGACATTTAACATTACATCTTATACGAACGCCTGTGGATTTTGCTTCCACAATTTTTATTCGTCGCTTTTGTTTTCTGTGCATTGCAATATCTGTGCAAAATGTTCATCTTGGCAAATCTCTAACGTCATACCTTGAAGTGTATGTTTGTACACAATATTCACTGTTTACTTACTCACTCTCTCCATAGAGCCTTATTGCCGAAGTGTAAACAAATGAATAAAAAACAGACGAGTAAATACAAGAAATAAAGTACTGGAAGTTATCTTGTGAATAGTTTAACAACTCGCTGCCAACCTCTCCGAGCATGTTTTTCAACCGTTAATCTGCACTTCTGCATCCTATCAGGCATATCAGTACTCGTCGTTCGCAACAATAAATGTTCTTTAGGTTCCCAAGCTAGCCCGTGTGGGTCAGTGATCGAAAAATAGCCGTGCTTGTCGCTAGAATGCCAGAATGTAGCACTGGTATTGATAGCAGCTGTCTGTCGCGGTTCCAGTGCCCGTAGAAAAGAGAAGGCAAACACAGAAGTGATGGGGCATAGGCCGACTCACAGTTCTCGTATATAGTGTCCAGTGGCTCAATCCAGCCGGCGTCGAGATGGCTGTGACTGAGCACGTGCATATTGATGTGGCCCGGCTTGTGCTTGGGACAGCCCTGCGCGGGAAAGTGGTCTATACTTCTCGTGACACACGCTAAACCTCGCAGCATCCAAGAACGTGAAATAAAAACGCCTACATTGTGTGAGGAAAAAATGCATGCAGGATTTTTACTAAACCAGTGTTGACAGGACAGGCGTTGTTATTTTCTGCTGCCGTTCCACTGAGCCAGAAGGGGGCAAGCGCGGCCATGGGCGCGCACCAATTTTCATTTTGTTGTCACTGCTAAAACTTCGCACTGCTCAGGCCTTGCAAGCTATACTGGATTGGCAGAAACCACCGCGGACACTTGATGACGAAAGAAGCACAAAGACGGGGGCATGCGTCACAACGAAAGCAACGCTATGTATTCTTGTCACGCTCTAACGAAACTACTTTTTGAATAATTTGGAAGTTTTGAAGCTGGAGAGTTTATCTGGATTATAAGATAATGGAAGCAGACTTTTTGCTGTGGCTCCTTTCTGTGGGGCGAAAGTTAAATGAACTCCACAATATTGCTAACATTATTATTGATATCATATTTTTTATTCTCAATCTTTTCATTATTGAGTGCATCAGCGTAGACATTGCCGTAATTTGTAGGAACCGAATATCTTGCGTTAATCTACCGAACCTAAGTAATATTTCCCAGAAATATTTCCTTTGATATCTTCAAAAAGAGACGCGGATCAGACAGTTGGTCAGTGTCCAGTACAGGACAAATGGGTTCATTTGAACCACGCAGCCGTCGCTGAGACTTGTTTACCTTGGCGGCAATCCAGAGCGTTTTAGGTGTCGTTCGTTTTCCAGTATTGCTTGGCTAACAAGTAACATGTTAATACCTGCTTGTTTGCTTATCTGTCATGTAATGTCCCTTGTAAATTTTTGAGGAATGAATAAATAAATAAATGAGTAAACAAATAAACTGGCACGTGCTTACCTTCAGCTCGCACACGTTGGTGGTTCGGACGAGGTGAATCGGCCATAAGACGGACAGCAGGACCAAACACGCCGGCTGAGACAGCTGCAGGCGTACTAGTGCTGACGCGCAGAGCATCATTACACTTGCAATGACGAAAACCGAGACTGCTCGGCGTGCGGTCCTGTGCCTATCTGACACTGTGGAGTGGAGTGCGCTCTTTCACGATGTCTGCCGTCGAATGGGTGAGAGGAGAGGGTGGGGGAGGGGTGTCAAGCAGACAGACAGACGAGATGGCGAACAAAGTAGAAGTCACTTAGGAACATGATAGCCACGTTCACGTGAAATGACGAATAGTACGTTTGAACGAAGCCGGAGAGTCAAGCAATTGGTATGTCGTATTCGCTATCACTTTGCGTTGAGTTGGCCGAGATGTTTCTGAGATTGCGAAGCGATAGGTGAATATAACGCCGCTTCACCAAATTGATCAGCATGAAAGGATGTTGTTGCATATGATTATGTATGTTTGAACGCTTTTTTATTTTGCTGCTTGTCGTGCATGTGATGCCTCTGATTCTTGTGTGTCTAGCCTATTTTTACACCTAATTGTTTACCCGAATTGGACATTGATTATTATGAGATATCTTAACTTCTCTCTGATCGACTGGGATCAACTGTTTTACAACAAATGTATCTCAAATTAGTATATCGTAGGTATGGTGTTTTTTTTACACTTTATTCAGGCTGCTGGCGAGCGCAATAGAGATGCTTCTTTTTCAAACCTCTTGTTCGTTAGCAAAACATTTTATGATGGAGTTTGTTAATGTTAAAACAAGGAGGTTGGAGCGTTTCCTCTTGTTATTGACATGCTGGGTATTTCTGTGGATGATTGTCTGGCGTAAAGTCGGTATCAAAAATGTGTCTACAGATGAGCTTACAAATGCCTCTCTGAGACATTTTGTCGCGTGGTATTCAGAACGGAATGAATATATTTAGTATTTTGTTTTTACTTTAGATTAATTTACCGGACGACTGGAGGGAAGCCCATTTCCTAAAAATTCACAAAAAAGGGGATGAGCAAACAATTTCAGATTACTGAGCAATATAAATCACTTCATCTTTTTGCAAGTTGTCTGAACGTATAGTCACATGTTATATGAACTCTTTCTTTCTGAAGGTGAGACCGTGTCAGCTGCTCAGCATGGCTACTGATAGAGAAGGTCCAAGCTAACGCAGTTATAGATATGACAGTTATGGTATCGGAGGTTTAACGTTTCGAAGCACTATACATGGGATTAGTTGCAACAAAAAATGAATTTACAGTTGTGCTTGATAAATCACCGCAGGTTCATGTATTGAGATTTTAGCAAGGTGTATTGACCGAGTGTCGGGCAGTACGTTCGTGCATAAATTATACTTACAAATGAGAGAAGTGACGTGTTTCTTGCTTAACAGAGAGAGAGTGATGATGGTAGAAACGGAGGGAGTAAAACCAAACTTAGGTGTGGCTCGCTACGCTGCTCATCAGGAAAGAACGAAAAGGTAAAGAGCAAACAAAACCTAACAATGAAAGCTTAGCGAGGGTAGAAATTAAATATAGTGGCCATACAAATGGGGGCACGAACACTGAAGGCGATTGTTCTAAGCAGGCTGTTAGAATCACACTATCAATGAGGTGGTAGAAAATGCGCAGGGTACAACCAACCCCTATATATAGCTTGTATAGACTACAAAAAAGATTTTACTAGTCGATACTTGAGCAGGCATTGCGGAATCAGGGTGTAGAAGAGCCTTATGTAAAAATACTTGAAGATATCTATAACGGGTGCACAGCTAAGGTAGTCCTCTATGAAGTCATCAATAAAACTCAAATAAGGAATTGTGTCAGGTACATAGACACAATGTCACCAATGCTATTCACCGCATGTTCACAGCAGGTATCCAGAGGCCCGGATTGGGAACAGTCCGGGATAAGAGCTAATGGAGAATATCTTAGTAATCTGCAATTCGCTAATGACATTGCCTTGGTAATCCATTCAGGGGATGAACTTCAAAGCATGGTCAATGACTTAGACAGGCAGAGCAGCATGGTGGGCTTAAAAATTAATATGCAGAAAACCAAGGTAATGTTCAACAGCCTTGCACGCGAACAGCAGTTTACAATTGTAGCGAGGTGCTGGAAGTGGCAAGGGAATACGTCTACCTAGGGCAGGTAGCGATCGCAGATCCGGATCACGATAATGAAACACCTAGAGAGATAAGAATGCGCCGGAGCGCATTTGACAGGTTCGCTCAGATAATGAATGGAGTTTACCAAGATCTCTCAACAGAGAAGTATATAACGCCTGTATCTTACTTGTACTCACCTACGAGGAAGAAACGTGGAGGCTAACGAAAAGGGTTCAACTTATATTGAGGACAACGCAGCAAGCTATGGAAAAAAAATATGATAGGTGTAACCGTGTAACGTTATGAGACAGGAACAGGCTAGAGTGAGTGAGGGAACAAACGCATGTTAATGACATCTTAGTAGAAACCGAAGGGAAGAATGGGCTTGGGCAGGGCATGTTGTGCAAAGGCAAGATAGCAGATGATACCGCAGCGGTGGTCGAGTGGTTAGCATCCGCTTCGCATGTGGGAGGTGCGGGGTTCGATCCCCAGTGCCGCCGTGTACCTACCGGTGATATAATGGCTACAAGCTTTCCCCTGGTCTGGTGCTCGGCTTATTTAGGGTGAAATGCTTAGAAAATAGGTCTTTGACCCCATTTTGAGAAATCGAAACTACCTTGTGCCATGGCGCTCTCTGGCCATAGATGCACTTGCGCCATAAAAATTCATAATCATCATCATCATCAAGAGAGCAGATGGTCCCTAAGGATAACGGAGTGGATTCCAAGTGAAGGCAAGTGCAGCAGGGACCGGTAGAAGGTTAGGTGGGCGCGTGAGATTAAGAAGTTTGTGGGGATAGGATGACCGCAGCTAGCACAGGAGAGGATTAATTGGGGAGACATTCGGGAGGTCTTTGCCCTGCACTGGGCATAGGCTGATGATGAGGATGATGAGAAAAAACTTCATGCTTGACTTGAACGCTCTCCGCAGACCGCGTGGGATTGTTTAACGTGCGCTAACATAGCAAAGCCACTGAGAAACCGCATTGGGTACAACGCACCTTTCTTTATCATTTCCAACATTCTTGGACAAAGATTTTGAATATTTCAAAACTGTAAGGTACTGATTTATGAACATTTATGGTAATGATTCATTCTTCTGATATGTAGCAAAATCTTGATTTTATAGTGTTTCCATGGCTCGCATCCTGTAGTCAAGACTGCCACAGAGAGCCAATTGGGAACGCTTTGGCGTTAGCAGAAACGTTAACAGCAAAAAAAAAACAAGCCTGCCGACGGGAGATATGCGGATATATTGATCGTTATATTAAAGTCTTACAATACATGAAAAAAGTTCGCACATGAAATTTTCCCTTTCAAAAATGCTTTTCTCCAGAATTGTTGGTTATGGAGGCACGCTAATGGCGTACTCGCGAAATCGCGGTATATATCCAGAGTGTTACGGACGCTGGTTATTGCGTTAGCCAAGCCGCTGTAGCCTTATAACAAAATGAGTTGTACTTTCCGAATGATTTGTGGTCTTTCTTACCTCAGGGTGTGCCCCTACTACTTGTACGTTAACTATACAGCTCATTCTGTGTCGAAATTATTGCTTAGTTTAGTAGCCTACTTTCTATGTTATCGTCTCACGTGTAGGTAATAAACGCTCATTTGACAGTCAGCGACTTTGAAAGGCACCCGGCTACTATATAAACTTCTCGCAATTAAATTCTGGTGTTTCGGTTCATAGTGCAGTTGCGTTCGGGCTAGAACTACGCATATCTCAGATTGAGGCGCTGCTTGCTTAAAAGAAAACGGTGCCGGTAATACGAATTATACCCATTTAATATTATGCAGTCACCAAAGGCCGGTGTGCAGAAACTTTGCGTGGAATAAGCTCGGTCTTCATTGGCAATTCACGAACGTACATTACGCACTGTGATATCGAGAATATTAGCGAATTTAGTGCGTAAATCGGAGTTTCTTCGCGCTTCATAAAACTTTCACAGTGCACGCACGTATGAGGAAGACGAGCTTAATCAGCGATCAGTAAAGCCAAGAAGGTGCCGATCTGTCCTCGTTCGAGTCTCACAACAGTATCTCCTGTTTCGTGCACAGAACTGGTGTAAGGCGCAGTCATACGCAGGTCTTGAATTACACGCGGTTTACGGCCTGCTTGTGATGTGGGCCAGCGATGGCGAGCGGGGCCCGGCAGGTACCGGTTTGCCCCCAGCGTGACCGGTCGCACGTCCGTCAGCCGGTGACCTGCGAGGATTTGCTGGAAGCATTCGATGTGGAATGGTTAGATGAGTATTCGCACGAAGAACGAGTCAATGAATTAATTGATTGAAATACGGATGAAAAGATCAATCAATTGGTCTCCCCTTAAACAAGGCAAATCAACGTGCCTAAATTGCCTAACTGTAATGTTTCTTACTCGCTATCAAAGGATCATGGGTTCGATTTACAAGTAATTACCAAAACTTCCTTTTCAGCAGAGTTTACGTCTCTTGTCATCATCATCATCAGCCTGATACGCCCACTGAAGGTCAAAGGCCTCTCCCATGACTCTCCAATTAACCCTGTCCTTTGCAAGCTGCGCGCACTCTATGCCTGCAGACTTCTTAATCGCATCCATCCGCCTTAATTTCTGCCACCCCCTGCTACGCTTGCCTTCTCTTGGAATCCACTCCGTTACGCTTAAGGCCCAGCGGTTATCTTTCCTTCGAATTTCATACCCTGCCCAAGCCCACTTCTTCCCTGTGATTTCAGGTACAACTTCGTAATCACAATTTCTTTCGTGTTTTAATCATTTTCTTTCCACAGCTGAACGTGTGACGTCACAGCAATGTCGACCAATCCTGAATTAGTGTGAGAACGCGCCCGCTCTAACGCTGTCGTGGTTAAAATACCTCAAGCGCAACTGTTCACTTCTGAGCCGTGTATAGCGACATCTGTTATGAACAAGCGATGACACTGCGAGGAAGCACTGTGAAACTTGTGAGTCGGCAGGAGAAAAAGTATTTTGATTTGAAAGAAGTTCGCTTAAATTTAGGAAATTCTACTCTTGTGCTTCCAATCGAAAGTTACTCACAGTCACGTTGACCGTCACGCTTCCTTTCTGAAGACCCAAGTGCTCCAGACGAAGAAGCACGTGGCTCGAAGACACTCTCTCCAGCGTGAGCACGTGGACCGTGATGGGCAGCGATGACTTGAGGGCCGTGAACTAGAACAAAGGGACGGCAGGCATAAACCTCTGAAGAAAACTTAGGCGAGCTTATTTTGTTTTAAGGGTTGATCAACTCGCCAATACCGAGTGTTTTCTCCGAAGGACACGAGGCGTGAATATCGCTCAGGCGAGTTCAGGCAGACGTATTCAGGGGAATGACACAATTATTCTCGATTTTTGTTTATACACCGATCTATTGATTCTTTCTGTTCAATAAAGTTTTTTAGTGAAATCATATTAATTAGGCAGCATCTTTTTGAGCTTCCATAGTCCAGGTAAATATGATGGAAGAGGTTATTGAACGATGATGATGATGATTTAAATCGCGCAAGGGTGGCATCGCCGAAGAGCGCGGCCGATAACATTTGTGCGCGCTGACAGTAATGAGATGGAGACGATACTAATAAACAGAAAATGTACAGAGGTTCGTGTTGTAGGGACAGGAATCTACAATCAATAAAACAAGAGATACGGGTAACTGAATGCGACAAAATACTTGCCTAGGATCCTTACTGCGCGCATGTTAGCTTTGCAAGGGTACAGGAAACGTGGGTCAAAATCAAGATATTTGAAAATGAAAATTGGTTATTTACCAAATATTTTATTAATGTTTTACACTTAAATGCACGAAATTTACTGAATTCTTTAGACGAAACACCCTGTATTTCACCACTGCTCCTACTCGGCACGTCATTGTATGAAGACACGTCTACGGTTTGTTAGCAGACCTTGAATATACCCACATTTGAAGTCAGTCAGTAAAGCATTCTGGAATGTGCGTGAGTATTCGGGAACATTTTATAGCAAATAAAATATTCGCGTATTCGATTTGCTGAACGAAGTCAATTGTGCACGTTAAACATTATTCGAAACAAACCGAATATACCTCATGTTTTTGAATGGTTTTCGAATCGCTCGACCTAAGCTTGAAGAAGATAGGCTATATTTTTTTTCGACGAGCGTTAAAAAAGAAACAGGTCCACTCCTACGCCGCGCGGATTGCTGTCGCGACCGGTCTGTGCGGAATGAATGGTTCAACTAGGTGGCACGGTTCATTAGTGTGGCGGCGTGCATAATGCTCCTACACAGCTCCCAACAATGGGCGATATTGCAGGCATCAGGCACGTATTGCAAATCGTGCCCTAATGCCTGATTTCGGACGCTGTGGCTTATGAATAGCTTTCATATGTCATACAGGTATGTCATATTTCGGCATTATTCTTTTCTTTTGACATGAATCTACTTACTGCCCGACCAGACGAGGTTTCGTCAAACCTTAGATTTCTTATGTAACTTTCACTCCTTTTAGCTACTGGGATGGGTGTTGTTTCTTCGCTAATATTGTCGATGCGAATCGTAAAATTTCTCTACGTATTGCATGAAGATCACATTTTTTATATTCATTGATAATAAAAAGCCATAGCTTCACAAGCTATAGCGCTGTACCGCAGCGCTGCGCCGTTTGCACTTCGCTGTTTTGCGCGATCGTTCGTTCTGGGCGATTATTCGCACAAGTAGGGAATATTGGTAAACATACCCGATTCGTAATCGATCCCCTTTTTTCACTATTCGATTTGTATTCCATTCCTTGTCTGCATGCATTGCTCTTATTCGATTCCGTAGCAAAGATGCACAATTCATATTCGATTCGGTCTTGAAAAAATACCATTCACGCACTCCTAAAATACTTCGCTAGAGAAAGCATGGGAAACGTGTGATGGGCTTCAATTAGTTTAAATGCACAGACAAACGAAAGACACGCGAGGATGCTTTGTCGCGCTCTTAAAGTACATTCGGGTACACTTCATGAAACTTTTGTTCTGAAGAAAATTCGATTGTGTGTATTTTCACTACCATCCTTAGATTCGTATGACAGGAAGAGACGTGTTTAGTACCGAGAAAGGCAGTGCGGGGAGCGTAATTTTTGTTGTCCCGGGACTTGGATGAAGCTTGCAACCTTCATGATGACGTCGATACTGTTATGCACATTTTTGTCACTAGTTGGAAGTGTATAAAGGCATGGCGTGTATAAATTTAAGGATACACGCTGAAGGAATTGACGTTTCAACCAGTATTGAAAGGAACTCCATTGTAGTTGTATTTTATTAAATGGCCTTTTCTGCGTTTAAAAGATTGCAGTGAAAGTAGTCTGTCATTAAAAGGCGGTAATCAACCGATATAGGCCAGTTCAATTTCTCTTCAGTCCGATTCACTGCACTGTCAGCAAAATGATTTTCGGAACCGCTTCCCATATTTACGAAAAAACAAAAGTTGCCTTTTAACGCTATAGCTACAACGGTCCCGTGTCGCAGAAAATCCGGCGTCGACGTCGTTGCAAATGAGCGAAAAATCCACGAAAAATCTCCAGAGAAGCAGCCTAGGCGGCAGGTAGGTTACCTAGGTCACGTGAGCTCCTAATATCATTACGACTTGATCGCCGGATTGAGCAAACTGCCCGCTGTGACAGGTGGTAGTTTGATTATTGATGGAACACGAGAGGTCGCTCTGGAAGTCGCACAACACTAGTGGCAGTACCTGCTATCATATGGCATTGGAGCATAGCTTAACTGTTGCATCACTGCGCCAAAAGTGGTATGAGGACTTCAAGTGATCTATGAACCTGAAGTAGAGAAGGACCAATTCCGCCTATATGGGCAGTAGCTTATTAATGTTATCGCGGGATTCCGTTAAGGGTATGCCATAAGTTCCGTTTAAGCGATTTTTGCCTGAAGCCTGCATGACATTCAACACCTAGCCTCGCACAGAAACAGAAGTGCTAGCGCACCTAATCTGCATTTGACCTTATCACGTCATTGATTCTGTCAGCGTTTTTCATTCGTGCATTCAAAATTTCATCATATTTCGCATCTATAGATACACACCACACGTCATGCGTACAGCCCCGAAACTCACCGTCTCCTTGATGGGTTCCCACTCTGCTGGAGCGAACAGCAGTACCGGCTTGTAGACGAGTTGCAGCGCTTGAAGCCGTATGAGGCTAGCGGCGTCTTGAGGGGACCCCAAGAAAACTCGTTGCGTTCCTCTCGCCACTATTCCTTCATTGTCGATGCCGGTCTCCTTTAGGGCCTCGGGCAAACCTAGCTCGTCGTTCGTGGAATGCTGCCGATGTACCTGCGACAGTTTTAAGGAAGATTGGGTTCGGGGGCAACTCCCTAACAGTTTTTGTCGGCACCAACTGCGACAAGAAATTCCGTAGTGTAAAATTTCAATAAATATTGGCTGTCCATGTAGCATTTCTAAGCACAAAATATCGCGGGAAAGCACAGTTTTTTTGCAGGTGGACACCGCCGGCACGTACCTGAGATGGCGACTGATGTGTCCACTGACGCAGGGAGCCAGTTATGCGCAGTCTTCAACTGTTTCGTCGTCAATGCTAGTTTACCAAATGTAAGCCAGCGGCCTATTCTCTAGTGTCCTGTTTCTGCAGCGATGTTTTCAACGCCAACGTGTAGTGCACTAGTGGCTTGTTTCTGCCACAGCGTTGCCCACGTCAATGCATGCAGCGCAAGTCATTGTCAATGCCACCACGTAGCTAAAAGCGCGAATGTTAATTTGATTGTAGTATTGTTGATGAGCATGAAGATGTGCAATGCACAGCGTGAGAGTGTGTTGCAGTTTAACACGAGGCATGTTCGGCAGCGGCGATAGCCTAGCGCTCTCGCACAGCGGCGTGCGAAGCTTACCTGTTCACTCCACCGTAGGCGTGAATTCCAGTCGCGGATATTTATTTGGTTTATTTTTATTTACTTATTTCTGATTGACGTAAACCCTCAAACATCGCAAGATCTTGCTTGGGGTTTACTTATCGCAACAGCGCTTTCGCACTAAAACCTTGAGGCCTTCTTAACCGCATTCTTAAAGCAGAAAACGCAACACGATATGAAAGTTGGCCTGCGCAAAATATTCCAAAGGACCCCTACATTATTGAAGTAGGCCTGCCGCAGAAAAATGATTAAAGTGGATCAGTGGGCATAATTTATTGGGTAATGTGGGTAGATTAAGGTTAATTTAGTGCAGATTAGTGGCTGCATTTAGGTGGAGGAGTGGGTCCCAAATGATAATCCATTTTAAGGTACTCGAACATTCTGGTTCTCACATTTTCAAATTTGGCAGTGCTGACGAAGTCACGACTGTCTCGACCAATCAGGGAATTTCTTTAGGGAGAGAACGCGGCGGTTTTCACAAGAGGACAAACACGACACTGTTCTGTTAAGAATGCAGGCGTATACCACGCACATTAGAGCGAGTGGGTGGATGTTGCAACCCACGTGCT
Source organism: Amblyomma americanum (assembly GCA_030143305.2). NCBI lineage: Eukaryota > Metazoa > Arthropoda > Arachnida > Ixodida > Ixodidae > Amblyomma > Amblyomma americanum. Next base: position 21,986 of record JARKHS020008114.1, on the reverse strand, counting down.
TGATGTCAATCTCTGCGTCTCTGATGTCAATCTCTGGTTCTCACATTTTCAAATTTGGCAGTGCTGACGAAGTCACGACTGTCTCGACCAATCAGGGAATTTCTTTAGGGAGAGAACGCGGCGGTTTTCACAAGAGGACAAACACGACACTGTTCTGTTAAGAATGCAGGCGTATACCACGCACATTAGAGCGAGTGGGTGGATGTTGCAACCCACGTGCTTGATGTCAATCTCTGCGTGCGACGGCTGCAAGAAAGACTCATGCCGGGCACATAGTTGCTATTGCTACGCTTGATCGAAGGGACTAGGCTGCGGTTTTGACGTCACCATGACGCAGTGCAAGAGCGGTGGGTCGTTGCGACTGCGACCGCACCCTTACCATTAGCTCCACGTGGCCCTCCTGCAAGCTTGTGCCACCTTGTGTTCTGTCCGGGAAAATCACCATCTGCAGGTTTCTGGATCGATCCTGGGAAGAGTGCGGACCTCTTTATTGTCTGCTGTGCACAGGGTTGTACGCACTACATCTGCAGGTGCTTAGTGCAAACAGCAATCGTTCATTTGTAGCCGCCATCATAAAACGCAGCCACCAGAACACCAGAGTTCCGATATACTGCAATGGTCAGCGTGTTAGAAGCGAAGGCATAGCTCTTTCGTAATGATAGGATATCTCCTTGTGTAATGTAATTTTTGCAGGTCTGCCTTGAAAATGAATAAGAAGGAGCAGAGGATCAACAAAACGGCTTCTATAGACTACAGGAGCTTTGTTGGGGGCAGCACTGTTGAGTCGTGCTATTTGACACAGAGTTTTTCATAGATGCCATTGTTGCAAGCTTCAAGTGCACATCAGGCATAATTTTTTTAGGATGTGTCAACGAGGCTGCCAGCCAGCTGTTAGCGCAGAAATGTATTCGGGATTTCCCGCGCCAGATGCCTGGAGAACAGTTGGGCACCGACGTGCAGAGCTTAAGAACAGTGGGTAATTGACCGGATTTTTGTGGAATCGCTTTCAGCTAGATAACATTGAATTACTCCTAGATAAAGATGCAGTTCCAAACTCAAAGGAGCAAAAACAACGAGTACACCCAGATCTTTACAGGCCTAAACTGTACACACACCTCCATACCTTATGTGACCATGTATAGATAGTATGAGCGGTTATTCATGTTGTGTAGGTGAGCTTAGGAGTTCAAAAATGCATGAAAGAACGAAAATACAGCCATAATATCTGTATCCAGACGTAAGCGCCAATATTGAGATTGCATTTCAGAGATTTGTTTCAAATGAGCAAGCACCAGAAACCGAAACTATCGAATTATACTTTAGGGGCAAATAAATTAATTCAGCTGTTCTTTGGAGAAGCTATAACAGCGAAAGTTACAATGTAACGCCTACGAAACCGGTGCGGAAATCTTATTTTAAATTAAAAAAAATGAGACAGATCCTGCTGACGTAAGCATCAAAATGAGCCAAATTCACTCGTGTGAGCCTTTTTTGACAGCTTGAGCTTCGCAGCTTTGAATGTTTAGGGCATGGTTCTTTTTATTCTTTCTCGAGAGCTACATTACGAAGGATTACGTAGATATGACAATATTGACGGGAGATCTGAAGCGAAAAGGCGACAATAACAAATGAATTATTATCCCAACGAGCGGACTAGCGGTCATCCTGCCATTTTGTGTCCTTTCTACGTCAACATTTTCTCCACTAATCATAAATTTTGGATGCTAAGCTGAACTAGAATAAATTGTAGACCACATACATATTAGCCAGTCTACTTTTCTGCTCATGAAGCGGGAACACAAGAAAACAGTGCTGCTACGTGAGCGTTTATGAATGAAGTCTGTTATATATGATTTCTTGCTTGTCTTGCCGATGGACAGCACTGTCCCTTGTCGTTCACTGTGAATGCGCTAATTGTTATTCGGCTGGGTTCAGAGCATAACCATTTTAAAAGTTATTTTCATAAACACAGTTTGAATTGCTACTGCATAAATACTGTTTTCAAAATAAAACAGGTTGATATCTAGAAGTTCGCATCAAAACAAGCTAAATTAAAAGTTTACATTCACCAAATTATATGCTTAATTTCTCAGTGTGTGGTGGAGTAGAGTTGCTCTAACTTACATGCGAAGCATTTATGTGACAGCTATTGGAGCGCAACAGCTTAGTCACGTAAGGAACGATGTAGTTTTTCTCGGTTCCCGTTTAGATGGATTGGGTTCATTAAAAAAAAGTTGTAATTTTTATTTATTTATTTCAGTACTGCTAGCCTTCGCAAAATGCCTTTGGCAGGAGTGAGCATACATTGTGAAGAGAGTACTGCCGTCAGCACGCTTAACACGAACGTTGGACAGATTGGCTTGGACTGGCTTGAACTGACGCCAGCGCCGCGAAGCGCTGGCCGCGGTTGCCGAGATAATATCTCGGTATGTTTGCGGGGGCTCGCGATAGCTGGAGCACAGCTTGCTATGATTGGTCGACTTGTATTTCGTCTATGTCTTATCGGCGGGGAGCGTGCGCTCACTTTACCCGGCCCGTTTCGCCACGTTTCGCTGATGATAGCGATCGCACGCGTGCTCACAAAGCACGTTGCGGTTTGCTTACCTCGGCAGAGCGATATGACATCTTGCGACAGCTAGCGCGCCTATCGAGTTTGGCCCAAAGCTGCCACTCGAAAGAAATAAAGACCGAGAAAAGCGGAGCAAACGCGGGTTTTTGGCGTTTGTAAACGATGGGCACAAATAAATCTGCAAATCCGGCGCTATAATTGCTCAGGTTCTTCGTTCTTAATTCTCGGACAGCGTGCACAGGAGTGTTCTCGCCGGTTAGTGTTCGGCTTCCTGCTTAGTTCACGCTGCTCTCGAGATCCAGTGTCGGGGCGTTAGAGCTGCACGTGTCCTAAGCAAGGAAGAAGCATGGATGCAATTTAAACTAAGCTTTTAATGTCTAGTTATTAATCAAAAGTGCCAAGTGGCTTCTTTTTAAATTAGAAACTGACTATTTAGGCGATCTTGGTTTGGTTTCATTGGGTTTAACGTCCCAAAAGCGACTCAGTCTATGATATATGCCGTAGTGGAGTGCTCCGGATAATTCTGTCCAACTGGGGTCCTTTAACTTCCACTGACATCACACGGTACACGGACCTCTAGCATTGTAGCGCCGAAAAAGATTACACACAGCAAGTGAGACCAGACAGGCGCAACTTTCAACTGGTTATTCACCGCAGATGCGAATGAATATAAGGACAACAATCAAGATCGTTAGCAAGAACCACACATGCGCGCGAAGGTTTTACAAAAAAAAGGGGATAAAAATTGGTGAGGCACACAGGTATCCCACCCCCGTGTTTCTAAAAAAGCAGTTTCATTCTTTTAAATGGTGATAGATAGGACACTAACACAATCACTACAGTTTCTTTTAATACAGAAGGCCTCCAACAGTTCACGGGCTGCCTGGTCCTTACTTCTGTTTAAAACCTCTGCTTCTTTCAGCCTTGCCACACACTTAATCGTCCTTTCTTCTCCGCGGGCTTTACAATGATGCGGAAAATGTGAACCAGTACCATTTTGTAAACCCCGATTACGTTCTGCTAATACGCATGTGTGGCTCTTGCTAACGATCTTGATTGTTGTCCTTATATTCATTCGCATTTGCGGTGAATAAACAGTTGAAAGTTGCGCCTGTCTCGTCCACTTGTTTGTGTTGTTTGTTTCGGTGCTATAACCCATTTCTGGAAACATGCACCAACTAGCCCCTAAACAAGTATTACTCACAGAATTAGTCATGGCTGCAGAGCACGAGTGATAGCTCGGGGCTTGTTATGTCAAACAGCCTAGCCATACGAGAGGAAGCGATAACGAAGTACGATGTAGCGTGTTTTCTGGAAGCTACCAAGGTGGAACAGAATGATAGCGCTAGTGTCGCTAGAGGTGCGGTGACAGCAAATGAAATTTATGATATTGAGGAGCGATGTTAGAGCTGCGGTGATATTAAGTGATGCATGTCGGAATCTTCTTCTAAAAATAGACCGAAGTGTACGACAGAAGAGCGCTTCGCCATAGTTCACATGGCTGGCACAATGTCCCACAGAGAAATAGCTGCTACAGTAGGGTGGCCCGTTTCCACTGTGAACACAGTAATCGAGGAGCTCAGAGATGAAGACAGGACAGGAGCTGTTGCACATGCAGTTCAGGTTTGGGCAACAAGCTGAAAGACCTCCTGATGGCGATCTTCTGAGGCCAAACTCCAAAGGTACGTGAGCTGTCTCATCATGTCATGTCGATTTACCGAGACTTTAAGCCAATCGCAACGTATTTTCTGGGCGTGCGTAAGACCGCAAATGCTTTGCACTTCCATTCTTGTGCTTAATATTTCATGTTTATATCTTTTTTAAGCCTTTTAAAATTTTTTTCAACCATGTACTATTTCAATGTTTACTGATGTATTTCCCACCCTGCCACGTTCCCTTCTATGGGGATAGCGTTATTCTAATTGAATAAAGAGAAAAAAATCTTTTAAATGCAGGTGCCACGCTCACCGGTTTTTTGCAGAATGAAACTGCGGTGCATGAACTTAAATTTTTTTTTCCAATCTTAGAGGCTATTTAAACTGAAGGCGTAACCACTATGCGTTTCGCGGTTCTTGTGCCACCAGTTTGAATTAAGTGGAGAATAAATGTGTCTTGCGTTGCTGCAGAAACTATAAAATTGCGAGACAAAACTATGTAATACATTTCTGCAAAAAAAAAAAAAAACGTCGGATAGAGTTGTAGTCTGTGCCCCTGTGAGCGGATGTGAGACGACCAAAAAAGATCCCCTGTCCACCTCATGGATGCCAGAGCAGCTTAGATGGACGCTACGGCTTTGTACTGCTGTGCTGGTAATAGCGGGTTCCGGATGAAGTGAACAATTGTGCTCTTGACATTATGCCGTCTAGTCCGTGGTGCACACTGGTCCAGACGTCAGCAGTAATCAGCGCAGAGCAACTTACTTTAATGTAGATCCAGGAGACAACGGGGTAGTAGCTCGAAGGAATCGCAAGGTTTTCCGTTGTTATTGTCGCTCTGCACAAAGAATTACAAGCACAACCTTTGTCAAACGTTTCCGGGCGAAATGTTTCGGTTTTACGTTGCGTAGGGGAGAGTTACTGCATCCTAGAGGCTGTAAACGCTTATAGCATCATTTGCAGACATTTTGGCCTTCAGATGTGCCGTGAGAAATGCCCAAAACGATTGAAAAGCAATTCAAGTGGCCCAAAGACTTACGACTAATCACCGATGAAGGGTTGAAAGATGGGCCATCTGCGTCGCTTGCTTAGAAGTATTTGGGCTCGAATTTGATATATCTTGATATGCCATGCAACTCAATTCGCATCGTCATCTCATTAAAGAAAGTAACAGTCATTAGACAAACAGTATTCAAGCATAGCATGTATGCGTTGACTACTCTTGCAGCATTACCTCTTGCTAAAGCGGTGCCTAACGGGCAATTTAAGCGTAAGCTTGTTAAGTGTGTGTGCTATTTGCTAGCGGCAACTACGCGGTTAGCATACTCGCAGATGAATAGGATGCTATCGACTGTGCCGAAATAAGGTGGAAAATCGGCATGTTTAATAACCTCCAGACATCACCTTTGCTTCGTCCTTGGCCCACTCATTGCTTTTACCTTCAGTGCCGAAGGTCGGTAACACTCTAAGTGTCACCGCGGCAAAGCGACTTAGTCCGATAAGATTTCGGTTTTCCAACACTTCTATATCTGCCTTAAGGACAGCTCTCCTCTGTCAGAAGCACGGGCCTGAATAACGTGCGCCTCGCTGCAGCAGGTAGATGCTGCCTAAGCGAATTTGAGCTTCCTTTCGTCGGGAGTAAGACATCCTGACTGGCTAGCTTTAGAAAAGCTGCGCGCTCAATTGACGTTCACAAAAGGAGAGACGAGAAGACAGGAGCGGAACATTCAGCTTTGATAACTGACAAATGAAGCCAGGCGCGCATGTAGATGGTGTTTCAGCTAAGATTCTACACGATTTTTAAAGAAAGGCATTTAGAGTTAGAAGAGCGTTTTTCGGCAGAGCGTTGATAGCGGTGTAGTGCATCAGAATACAGCTAAGACGTGCTAACTAGCAGGCTGGTTAACCAATATTGCTTAGGTAACTTCTCAACAATTATTGTTAGACTCGTTACATCGAGAGGCGGGTAGCGCAACGTAAGTAATTTCCATATTAGTTTTTAGAATTTCGAAAACGACGTTACCTTCTGCGCTTTGAGCCAACAAATTTTCGCAATTTCGACGTGTTACGTGCATAGGAAAGGTTACTTTGCCTGCAAGCTTTTCGAAAGCGGGTGTATTTTGGCTTTCAGGCTTTCAGACATTCGTCGGAATATTTCAGCGCCAACTATCATGGCACATATAGGCTCGACGGAAATGGAAGGGCAATTTAATTTTTTTTTCGCACGTGGAACTCACAGATTTAAGCCCATCTGTTGTTGCACTGCCGTTCACTGCGGAAAGACACCACTAATTTATCCCCACTTTGGACACTAAAACGTCGGTTTTTAGGAAATGAAAAATCTGTTCGCGTCAGTCCGAGCAGACAACGTCCTTCATTAAGGAAAGGTACCTATGGAGTTCATTTCAGCTTTGACGATTTCCATAACTTCGTACAGCAATGGGCCGACGTACTCACGTTCTACGCATGTTCTTCCAGCCGTTGCTGTCTGTGTAAAATCCTTCGCTCCTGAGGTCGCTCTGAAACTGGGTGATCACGTCGCATCCTTTGATGTGGACTTTGCTGTCGCCATCCGTACTAGAAAGGAAAAACATGCGGAAAGTACTAGTAATGAATCCGTCCGACACAATTCGCGCACCACTTTAACCTTTAATTAGTTTTCAAGAAAGTGAACTGCCACTGAGGAGGGAGACTTCGCTAGTGAACGCCTTTATTCAGCGGATATGGTCTACGGCTGCTGAGGATGGGTGCGCCCCTGCGACCGCGCTCGCGACGGTCGCATTTCTACTAAGCTGCTTCGCAAAAATGCCCGTGCACTGAGACTCTGGCGCCCGTATAGAATTTCTGGTGGTAGACATTTATCCTGAGCATTCGAATGCGACGGTCCTCGAAGGCAACCATGATGTTTTGCAAAGCGAAATTCAGCATTCGGGCATTGAAACCCTCATTGTGCCAGAGGTGGCCCCCGCCTTAGCAAATTTTATCTTCTAATCACCCAATTCCTTGTCGACACTGATAGCCCTTGCGTTTTATCAGTATCCACTCTTTTACTGCGGCACAAATTTTGTGCCGCTTACCATGCACGTTCAACGTTTCTATTCAGGCAGCCGCCGCGGTGGCTCAGTGGCTATGGTGCTCGGCTGCTGATCCGAAAGACGCGCGTTCGATCCCGGCCGCGGCGGTCGGTTTTCGGCGGAGGCGAAATGTTACAGGCCTGCTTACTTTGCGATGTCAACAGACCTAAATAATACCAGGAGGTCGAAATTTTGCGGAGACCTCCGAATCGGCGTCCCTCAAAGCTTGAGTTATTTTGGGACGTTAAACACCATAAATCAAAGCAAACGTTTCGTAGACAATGAACAAAGCAACATTCAATGTTCCTGTAAAAGCAAGAATTAACGATAATAATTTTTTTATTTTAATATGTTAACTATCAACATTTACCATTTGTTCTCTAACATGCTGTTATTTTCACTCTTTTATGATTGCTAATCTTTAATTTTTCACACTTGCCAGCGTTGTTTGAGCACACTGCTTTCTGTGCAACATTACAGGTAGCCTTTCATAGCGACCAGCATCTTTTGACCACACAGGGTTGTATTACAGACAGCGGTCGCTTTTCATTGCACTTTAACTATGATCTCTTCGACAAATAGTTAAGCGCGGGACTTCTCTCGTCCGCTTCTGAGGATCCAAATATGCACTAACAGGCCTAGCAGCGTAGCTATAAGAACATTTATGTGGCAGAGTTTACCGTGTTAAAAGGGACGTATTCGGAGTCAAAGCATGTCTCAAAAAGACAACGAGGACGAACTGAAGTTGGTCTTTACCGATAGGGCACTGCATTTACGTCCCAACGAAAAGACTTTCACCGAAAAAGGAGGCTTTAGCTTTTGAAAAGTAGAATGGAAGCGTAGACACCGATACTGGGGCGCAGATCCCGGAGGCTAGGCTGCTCTACCATTAGCTTGAAAATGGCGGCAACCAGTCGTTTTCGGCTTTGACGTTACGAGCCTTAATAGAGTGGCGGGAATATAATTAAATTCAAAAATTTCAACCAAAAATGCGTCCTTATCTGCCGGACAACTAACACCGTACGCTGAAAAAGGCAGATAATAAAATGTTTACCGAGCATCTTAATTGGATGAAGGTGTCCTCATTATCCATTCCCCGGTTCCCAGGTTCAGCTCTTCACAAGAGGCAATGTGGCATGGGCGGGATATAAGAGCACTTCAAAAGGATATGTAGTCAGGGGAGCGGGTGCCGCACAAAATGCGCTTGTTGTTTGTCATGTCGTTCCAGTGAAACTTAATTTAGGTATATTCACGAAGCCTGGTCGCTGTGTGATTGAGGCTCGGTGCGTCTATGGTCTTCACTAGACCGGTCTTAGAGCAGAGTGGAATGTATGGGTGTCCTCAGTTACACCTAATCCGGGCCCGCCTGGACATTTACTGCTGTCCTTAGTAGCGCATATGCCACAAGAGTTCAGAAAGCATTACGAGTCATAGCATTTAGTGCATCGTAGATCCAGTTAGCAAAAAATCATCGCGTTTTAACACTGATGCATGCTCTGTCTTACAGCTTCGTTAACGGTCCCACGGTCCAGGTGAACTCGATGAAAGGGCTGCCCTTGTGTAGGGTTATAACTTGAGAGATGTACTCGTTGAAGACTTGGTGGATCTCTTGGACTACGGGACCCTTTGAGAACACACAAAAAGCGCAAAAAGCTTTGTCAGCACAAGTGTATTCAATTGCGAAAATTGCGAGGAGTTCGCAGTAGGGAAGCTCCACCCATTTTGTGTGTCATTTACAGCGTGTTTCACTTAAGATTGTTAGCAATTTGTAAAAGTAGGCTTTTTGAGTTAGGAAAAAACGCTTTGTTCTGCATTGCATTTTCATCGGTGTTGTGCATCAGGAAACACCTAAGGCATGTTAACAAACAGGCTGGCTAACTAATATAAATAGTCGACTTTTCAATTACTGCACTTGAGCTCCCCATTTATTGAGAGGTTTGTCCGCCACCCTAAGTATTCTCCGTACCAGTTTTTCGATTTCTGAAAATGCCATTCCTGTCGACGCTACAGTACAAGGAATATCCGGTCAACACAAGAGTGAAATCGAAACCACGCGTCCGGAGAGAGCACTAGCCTTGCCTACGAAAGAGCGCCACACAGCGACGTGTCTGTGACGTGCTCTCAACCCGCTAGCCCTACCCACGTTGCGAAAATAACTCGTGACACTCGCGCCGCGCCGTGACACGTGCAGGTCGGCGTCGACAGCGCTCTCCACATCCGCGTGATTTCTGTTCCGCCCCTGAGCATCTCCCAAATTGCTTGCTTTGCTTCGGTGACGAGAAGGGGATTTCCCAAATTTTAAAACTGATATGAATATCACTTAGGGTGGGCTAAATTGCTCTAAAGAAATGAGAACCATAAGTTTATTAGTTAAAAAATTGCTGATGGTTTAGCTCCAGTTTAACTTAGTGCGTAAGCGATAGCCGACCCGAAGAAGACGTGCCTTCGCTCACGGCTTGTATGCATTATAAATTTTCTTAGTTAGCAGCAAGCATCGGCTTTTCATTTTTTTGAACCCCCCTTTTCCATCTTTTTCCTTTTTAATTAATCAATTCATTAAAATGCTTTCAATAACATGTCATCGCCTTTCACATATCAATCAATTATGAATCACAAGAACAAGTTACCATGACACAATTTTTTTTAAGCAGCCACCGATTACTTGCGACACGCGGTGTCGATTATTACTACGCCGACGGCGGTACCCAGCAATTCTGAACAAAAGCCTTCTTGAACTGGAAACTATTTATGACAGATTTTTTTATAAAGTAAGACTTCGCTATGACAATCAAGTGACTACGCCGACGGCGGTGCCCAGCAATTCTGGACAAAAGCATTCTTGAACGGGAAACCATTTATGACTGAGATTTTTTCATAAAGTAAGATTTCGCTATCACAATCGAGTGATCTGCAGATCACCCAATGGCAGTCTTGAATTTCTTTTTCTATTAATGTTTTCGTATCATCAAAAGCGTTCGCGATTGGTTTTCTATGAGAGTCAACAGTTCGATGCGACCGATTGAAACATTTTAAAGGAAGATTTTGCTCTATATGAGCAAGAATGAACCATTACTTTCAATGTTACCTTAAAAGTATCTTACAATTTTCCTATTTTCGAAATATTTGTCCGAAATTGTTGGACATAATACGCTATCGCGTAATCATCAGGATTATGTGCAATTCGAATCATGTCATTACATTACCTTTCTTACTGTGTAAAAACGCCTCATGTCATCATATATGCATGCCGTAGTAAGGCCTGCAATTACAGAGGTTGTCGCGCACAATTTCTTTTACACTTTATATATTGCCGTTGGTCAAGTGTGCTCGGCGATGTTTTTTTTAACACATAGCGCCGCCCATTAACATAGGGCGTACTAGGCCAGGCAAATCTCTAGGCTTGGCGCATAATGAGAACTGTGCTGCAATGGTGCTGAGAGAGTTCCAATGCAGCGTGGAAACTTCATATTCTCATAGCCTCTCTCCATTGGTGCCACGACAACTATCAAGCAGAGACACTTAGCGTCTGCTATATCTCGTTAGCTTGCAGGTGTCTATGTAAGAGCGCTTCTAAGGAATATTTTCGCTTAAAGGCACTGACATCAACGTCTGAATGTACCAACTCGGGCAACGTAGCAAACGAAGCTGTTATTCCGCGCGCCAATTTTCCTTAGAGTAGTTCGCGATGCCGCCGCAGCGTCGCATTCATTTCTTGAAAACTCGTCAATAGTCATAAGGCCTAAAATCATTTGCATTAGCCTCGCATTTTAATAGAGGGATTTTGTCACTTTCATTGAATACATGTGCACCGGCTTCAGCGATCTTAAATAATGGCTTACCATCGCGTTAAAGAACTCTTCGTCTCTCTCCCGTCAATTCGTTCCCCTCTCTTCCCGCGAAAAAAAAAAAACTTTTATTAAAATTCCGGCTCCCCTCGCGCTAGCTACCTTTGAACATTCGTGTTGCTCACCCACAACCGTCAAGTGATTTTATTTATTACTTGCTCGGCCCTAGCGATTTTGTGAATGTGGTTCTGAGGAGGTGGCTGGGCCTAATGGAGTTCAAGTGTATCCTGTCAACGAAAGAATTACGAAACTTTCTTGTATGAGTCTATTTTTCATTTATACCTAGAGGCAGCCCAAAATTTTAACTTATCGTAATACAGCAGTTTAGTTCTCATTTTCGTTTCCCTGCGAAGACTGATCTGCCAGTCACATTCCTCGTAGCAAAGAAAACATCGCACGCGCAGCACTGCGACATGTGGGTCGGAATTAAGTCATTCTGGTTGATCCTATTTGTAGACAGTCTAGCTGGGCGAAGAAATTTTGTAATGCCCACCATTCTTTACTAACTTTTACCGTGGTGACTGCTGAAAGCCCTTTCCCATCTTCCTTCCCCTGACTTTTTCCGGAGGTAAGACATGCAAGCCCAAACTAACAAAGGCGGCGGACAATATTATCCCTGAAACATATTCATCACAATTTTGCTGCGTTATGCGTGGACTTACTGAAATGCATGGACTTGTTCAAATGCCGGACCTTACTAAAAAAAACAAATCAAGTCAGGTGCAAACTCTGCAACCGCTCCCATTCCGATGGCATTGCCCTAGGCGAAAGTCGGCCCTTTGCTGCAGCAGGGGTACCTAAGTTTATTGGCCTGGACAAAACCGTTTCTCTGCGCAGATCATCATCATCATCACCACCATCATCAGCCTGATTACGCCCACTGCAGGGCGAAGGCTTCTCCTTTATTTTTCCAATTAACCCGGTCTTTTGCTAGGTGCGGCCACGGTATCCCCGCAAACCTTCTCCCGTCCCCTGCTACGCTTGTCTTCTCTTGGAATCCACTCCGTTATCCTTAAGGACAAGCGGTTATCTTGCCTTTTCATTACATGACCTGCTCAATCCCATGTATTCCTTTTGATTTTGGCTAGGATGTGATGAACAGACATTAGTTTTGTCACCCAATCTGCCCACTTCCGGTATCTTAAAATTAAACCTACCATTTTTCTTTCCATAGCTCGCTGCGTTGTCCTTAACTTAAGCTGAACCCATTTAGTTCACCTGCACGCTTCTGATGAGATCATTTTCTGTAAATTGTAAACGCAGGGCTGTATTGCACTCAGCACGCAAACTATGGGCGTGTATTGTGGACACCACTCGCACATGAAGTGGCCTTCCGTCATCATGGAGGACTGTTATTGAAGTCTGCCCTCCCATACAAAAATATCCTATGGCCGGCTATAAGATTTTGGCCCAAATAAGTATAAATTATTCCTATTTCTGTCTATAGCTGTATATACAGGCTGATATATTTTTCTATAGAGAGCTTAGGACAGTTGAATAATTCCAAAGCTATAGCTTTAGTGGCATATATTTTTCAATAGCTGGCAATAAGCACCTCTGTGTGTGCTTATAGACGTTCATAAAAGGCCATAGACGGACATAGCTTTTTCCACAGACGCCCATAGGACGTTTTTGTATTTGCTAGGACATGAGTACAGACTCTAGCCTCAATGTGCGTGATGGTCTTTGTGCGCAAGGGAATCTCGCTTCCATTTGGCGTGTTTTAAGTCGCTTGTAGTTTTCCTCGGGCGCAGTTTATACCATTCCGTGCCCCGTGAACGAACGGCATTGATTTGTGTTCGTGTGGTTTATATTCAAATGTTTGATCATAGAGCGCAGTAAGCAAGAGTAGCATGTCAGGCGCGTAGCTAGGCAAAATATTCAATATCAGCAACTGCAGTGTTACCATCGCGATACGTACCTTTACTATACGATACTGGGAGACCTGGCCCGTCTCCTCCGCCTTCCTGTAAGTGGTGAACACGTAGTGGCCGGGGTCTTGCCTGCTGTACTTATCTTTAAAGATGTAGGCGGCGAATGTCTGGCGAAGTTTCACTGTTCGCTCGCCGTCGCGGAGGAAGACTGCGGACACGAGGCCCGTGTCTCGATCCAGCTCTACGCGGTAACGCTGTGAAGAGACGCCGTGGAGCGTTTTAGAGCATTGCCTAAAACAGGTCAATTGACAGGCGCGGTCCCGCTATCAGCGAAGACGTGGTATAAATTGCAATAAGGATGCACGGGCAGGAGTATATAATATATTAATGCGAAAGCATTTGTCGCCTCATGAGTGGCGTGGACGGGATTTGTCACCAAGGGTAGTGGACAGGAATTGTGGACAGAGCGTGCCCTCATGAACTGTCGATCATTCAGTAAAAGTGTAATATATATGGTTTGTAATAATTAATCATGACCGAATGAAAAGTTTTAGTGTATGAATTACTAATTAAATATTTATCAAACCTTCACTGAAGGAATCCAGTCGAGCACAGTTGGGCATGCAGAAAAAATGAAATAAGCAATCAATCATTTGCCCCCTTTTCAAGAGTCTTAGTTTAACTGACAACGACCATTGCTTTTGTTCCGCTTAGCAACGACGTCTGTACTGTTTGACTTTACGCCACTGTTACTAACTAAAAGCATTGACATTTTCGTCTTTTAAATATAGCCAATACTTTTCAGTATGAACGCCCACAGGTAATAGCGAAGCCAAAATAAAATGACTCTGCAACCACGCTTTTTGATTATTGTGGTTGAGCATCGCTGCTTCTGCATTCTTTTGCTATTTGTGCTTTTGAGACGCGAACTACGCGACGTCATTCTGGGTTCGTTGACCTGCACAACTTTTCCCAACCTGCTTCAAACTGATCTGCTTCCTTCATCAACACCTTCTATGAGAGCGTTTGTTGTTCAACCGATAAGAAGGGTCGAGCAGCTACGTGATGTGTCAAACGGGAAGCGTGGTCGGCCGGCTGCATGCTCGCGGTGACGCCCCAGCGCACGTTCACGTGACCGACGCTGATCCTATAGGCGGCGCTGTTGGCGTGAAAGGCTTCAACAACCGCGCCGACGATGACGCCTACGCTGAAAGCGCCAGCAATGAGGCACTAACAGCCGCGGTGTAAAACTGTGATGTCGGCGTTGGATTTGCAAATCCACTCCAACGCAGTAACGACGCTTGATTACGCAGACAACTCAGAGACAACACAGAGACAACGGTGTACAGAGGCAACTCTGTACACTGAGTTTTCTCTTGCTTAGGCTGTGCATGAATGCGATGATGTTCAGCTCAGCTGAACAATTAAACTCAATTTGAAAACTGGATTCAAATGCAAATCCCTGCTTTTAAAGCAAAAAGTCACAATGAATCAAACCAAGGAATTAAAATAAAATGAATTAAAACAAAATGGAATTGAGCTAATTTAATCGATTGTCATTCAGCGAAACTGCCGTCGTGATGTATGGTATATGGTGCACATAGTGAGGGGTTCGCGCACATAACGTCGTCGGAAAGGCACTTAGGACAGATGGAAGTTGGCCTCGAGACATTACCACGTTTTAATGACAAAGTGCTGCATTTATGTTAAAGCAGCCATTTTACACGTTGATAATAATAATAATAATTGGTTTTTGGGGAAAGGAAATGGCGCAGTATTTGTCTCATATCTCGTTGGACACCTGAACCACGCCGAAAGGGAAGGGATAAAGGAGGGAGTGAAAGAAGAAAGGAAGAAGACGTCCCGTAGTGGAGGGCACCGGAATAATTTCGACCACCTGGGGATCTTTAACGTGCACTGACATCGCACAGCACACGGGCGCCTGAGCGTTTTTAGTCCATAAAAACGCGGCCGTCGCGGTCGGGTTCGAACCCGGGAACTCCGGATCAGTAGCCGAACGCTCTAACCACTGAGCCACCGAGGCGAGTTTTACACGTTGAAGATTGTGTTTTTTGATTTAAAAAAACGGAAAAGAGCCCGTGTGCTGTGGGATGTCAATGAACGTTAAAGATTGTTTCTTTTTTTTGTTTAAAAGAAATCGATCCCCAGGTTGTCGAAATTATTCCGGAGACCTCCACTATGGCACCTCTTTCCTCCTTTCTTCTTTCACCCCCTCCTTTATCCTATCCCTTAATGCGCGGTTCGGGTGTCCTCAGAGAGTTACTGCGTGACTTCCTTTCCTCGAAACCATCTCATTTTTTTTCCCGCAGCAGCCCCCTTCCGGCTGTCCATTCCTCGGCTCTGGCCGTGGCAGGTGGTGCTTCTCTCTACTACCTACCACAATTGTCAGACGGCTTGTTACGCCGACTACACCGACAGTGCCGACGGGGACGACTACGACGCGGAGGCCAATCTCCCTCCGTAGGTTTGTGCCATTAGGCCTGAGGACATCACCATCATCTAGAAACGGACGCCTAGGAGCAGAAAACTAAAACAAACAAGTGGGAATTTAGTATACCGCACCTCGTTCTCGATGAAGTTATCTTGCTGGCCGGCCGCGGATGCTTTCGGAAGCCCTTCGTCAGCCGGGGGTTCGCAGTACACTCTGTAGAAACTGGCGCCGATTGGTTCCACGTCTACACGAAATGCCAGCGAAGACTTGGCGAAACCCATGCTCTCGGGGATCTGGTGAGGGTGCGGTGCAAGTGGCAGGACCTGCGAGACACGGGGCTCATGAAAAACACCGACTCGGAAAGTGGCAGTGGAGAAATTGCCCAAGTTATAGCTCGTTCAAGCGCTGGATGTGGTAGTGGTTTAAATAAAGTTGTACTATCGAAAAAAAAGGCTCGTTCCAGCCGTGCACACTTTATTCTCAGGAGAAGAGAACTTCGGACAAGGACGCTGCTCATTCTCTTCAGGGTTGTTCTAGTGGCTAATTGTTTTCACAGCACGCCATGTACTGTGTGTTCAAAATTAGATTTCCTGGACTCTCCTTAAAAACAAACAATGCGCAGTATACGAAAACCGGGGGGCCCACATTAAGTTAGCAGAAAACTGTCATTGTTGAAGATGAGGTTGAAAGTTTACTTGAAAATTCAAAACAAGTCACAAAAGTGCACAGCGAAAGGCCCAATGGTACAAGGTCGCAATGGGACCTCACATCAAAATAAATTTCAATACACAAATAATTTATTTGTTTATTTGCATATACTGTAGGCCGTGGGACGTTACAGTCGAATGCCAAGGAGAAGCTAAAAAGAAGATCAATGTACACAAATTGTATCGCGAATCAACGCAGACAATAAAAGGCACAAAGCGTGAAGTGCAAAAAACATACAATCATGAACATAAGTGCATACGAGATGTAAAATACACTAGGAAATACAATACGCACTGTATGACGCAGTGATGCGTGAGATAAATAATATCGGAGTAATGAGAATCACATATTAGGATGGTAAGTTTTTATTTACTCTTAAGCAAAGAAAACGTATAAGTTTTCTTGATGTAAGAAAATGTAAGGACGCTCTCAACCACGCTACTATGGAACAATTTGTTGGCCAATATTGGGCGACGCGTTGAAGTGTTGGCCGCCTATAAAGGCCTAACGTCGGCCCAACATTCTTTTTTGATTTGTACACGTTCATAGAACACCTGAGATACGGTTTATTTAAATAAAAAGGTTGGAATAAAAAGATAGCTTAAAGCGAAAGTAGCTGGAATTGGATGATAAAAGGCACAGTGGAATTAGAAATTATTTGCGACCAATTTGCACTAATATACACTGAAAAAGGGAAAGAAAGGAGGGCCATAGATACTGGTGTCCTATCGGAGTGTTACAATCGTGACTTCACTTATATATATATATATATATATATATATATATATATATATATATATATATATATATATATATATATATATATATATATATATATATATATATATATATATATATATATATAATACGTGTATATAAAGGAGACCACTGACGTCTATGTATGGATGATTATTTTAGAAAAAAAAACTCATTTTTTTTTTCATACAGCCTGTGCTGAGGCATTGTAAAAAGAGGTAGAAAGGGGCACAATACAAAGCAGACGCCTCGACACCACGGATACCACCGACCCTCCGTACGCTCTTTTGCCCGACAAAAAGCTGCGCGAGGAAGAAGCTTGCGCTGTATTTCGCTATGAAAACCAAGAGTCTTACTTGGGATTCAATCTTGACACCTCCAGGTCCGATAACAGTGACCTTGGACTCCACGGGGACCCTCAGCGGCAGCCGAACGTAATGGGATATCGTCACGCTGGCGGGGTTGTACACAATAACGCCGAACTGCGACGCCAGAAAAGACAACAATTCAACTAGTGATCACTTTCCGTCAACTTCCTCACCGTCATTACTGCTGCGGAAAGCAACCATATAGCAAGCAGATGACGCACTTGGTTCGAGACAGGTCTGTTCTTTTTGGTAGCTGTAGAAAACACGGCGAGAAAACGCTGAATATCAGGCTTGGGAAACTCGCAATTCGCAAGTATTCCAGTTCTGAAACCAGCACCAGGCAGGGGAAAGATTGTAGCCGTAGAAAGGCGATATGTACCCGGTGGAACTGAGGTTCAAACTCAGCCTCTCGCGCATGCGTAGCGGATGTGTGACGAACAATGTGGTATGTTTGGGTATTAAAGCACAAGAATTTAGTCCCTGGAGGACCAACTTTCTTCATGGTGGGGCTGGCGAAGTCTATCCTAGGAGTTGGCGGAAGAAAGGCCGATCACAAGCACAGGAGTAGCTTGTATACATTAGAAGGTTTTTGGCCCGGCAGCACTGGCAATCGAACCCAACGCCTCCCGGATGCGATGCGGATGCTGAAACACAAGTCCGATGAGAAGTACACAGTTCTCTATAAAGTATCCTCCAGCCATACACGTTGTAGACCACGGCCGGGCCGCTTCCCAGGGTAAGCCCACACATGGTTGACTAGTTAGCCCTGGTTAGGCCGACTAGCGAGCGTGATGATCCGGTCAGTTCTGAGATGAAATGCTTGGAAAAAGGGTTACTCCGGAACTTTCTACGGTGTCTCCCATAGGCACCGCACACCTTTTGGAGGTCAGATAGTACAACACCCAGACCCTAGCATACCGTACTGAACCGTATCATATATATATATATATATATATATATATATATATATATATATATATATATATATATATATATACATTACCATACAGTACCACACCATATACCATACCATACCATACCATATCGTACCTTAACATAACAGACCATTCTTTACCGCGCTCAGAACATCATCGTTCTAAACATGCGCAGCGCCATGCTGTCGCGGAACATAATTATATTGTTATTACCGGCATCTCCTTTGAATCGGGCTAGTGGCGAGTGCCACGAGGCCTAGAAAATTACATTGGCGCCATCTCGAGAGAACTCAATTGCTAACCCGCTTGCTTTTATGAATTCGCTCCTGGTGAGCTATTTTCCATGTGGGGCAATGACGGACGTGGGAGTCATCGCCAACGCAGTGGGTTTAACTGCTTCGCCATTCACGCAGCAGAAAGCCCGAGGCACCCGCAAGTGTAGAATTATTGCTTAGCGCATGAGGAAAACGTCTCTGACCTGCTTTTCAATTAAAGTGGGGTAGCAGTCACTTTGATTGAGCAGGTGGCAGAAGCGGAGGCGATCGGAGTGGTCGAAGAACTCTGCGTTGCCGGAATTCATCAACGACAAGACGCTGGCGCTGATCACTCGCTGCAACGAGACCAAAGTGAGATCGCATTACTAACCAAGAGAGCCGCATTGAAGCTGGTACATCCGCCAAGGAATAAATATAATGTTATAGTCAGATAGCATATTAATATCAAATGTAGCTTGCCTCACATTTATGTCCAATACAGTTTAGTCTTCCAGAAAAAAATAATGTAGTCCTGTAGTAAATAATTCTGGATTACCTTAACAACATGCTAATTAATAAGACGAAATCTGAAGCGGATTAATTTTTAGGCCTGCGACATGTGCAATATAAGAACATAATAAAATTTAGATTACGCTTACTAGTTTGATTGATTAGCGGGCACGCGCAATAATTTGCGGACCGTGGGTTACGGGGGTCAATGGCTGTTTTTCGGAGTTTTATTCCAGTAGAACTTTAATCGCTCGCGAAGTTTCGGACGTGACAGATAATAGTTTAAAGCACAGTGAGTTTAAGGCAGTCAGAGGATGAGACTGTGGCCCAAGGGCAAGCAGATTGAGAGAGAAGCACGTCTTACAACTGCGATGTCTAAAATGGCCTCGAGGCTCCGGTCCAGCTTTCTTTTCAGCCTGGTTAATTCCGATAGTAACGGTTAATATTCGACCTAGAAACTAACTACTACGCGTAAATGCGGTACCTTTCCGCTTTGTACCGAGATATTCTTTTACAACCGCTAATGAATATGTTCTTCAGTAGACCCTCGACTCAGAAGTATGAACCAGGCTGCTGGTACACAGCAGCTCCAACTACACAGATAATATACTTTGATTTGTTCACAGATTTTTCTCGCGTTTCATTTGAGCTTTCCTGTACATATGGTTTTGTCCACTCAGCACCCTAAAAGTTCACAACACGGAGCTGCTCCGTCACATGCAGGTGGAGGAACTGTTTATTTCGGCTACTTCATTAATGTTGCTACTCCGAACAAGGTATTCATAGATGGAAATTGCCGAGATGTCACTACCGCTTGAAATTCCTACTTATTAAGCGGGGGAGGAGATAATAATTTTCAATGCCCAATCCGCCTCCTTCACAAAGCCGCTATGCGCGTGTGTGCCTCTTGTCAACCAACTCCACCGGTTGAAAATAAAACCGCCAACTCCTGCTGCGCATGCGCTGTTAATGTCAGTGACAGGTGCACGTGACAGATGGCGGTAGCTGTCAAGCACACACTTGCCACTTCGGCGGCGCAGCTAGCTCCTCGTGGAACCAGATCGCATCTGTGCCTCCAACGTGCGTTTTTTTTTTTCAACCAGTAGCAGACTAATTTTCGCCAGTTCCCAGAGGGCGCCACACGTCGTAAAAAATGGGATTGTTGCTTAAGGAATGCTCCTGAATGTAGTCTCGCGTCGCCATGCCATAAACGGTTGAG
Organism: Amblyomma americanum; assembly: GCA_030143305.2. Lineage (NCBI taxonomy): Eukaryota > Metazoa > Arthropoda > Arachnida > Ixodida > Ixodidae > Amblyomma > Amblyomma americanum. The sequence continues at coordinate 1,767 of JARKHS020008114.1, read as the reverse complement.
ATAAAACTGAGGCACTAAGAAAAACGAAACAAAAGAAAAAGCTGACGATGAGAGCGGTTTTTGCTAATTGTAACGAGTGAGTTTGGGTTACCTCGTTAGGCTAAATGACTTTCATGCATCCACTTCACCTGCATATTACTGCAGCGAGGGGCAGAAGGACGGAGCAGGATTTTCAAGAATTCTAGTTTTCGTGACCGCCTCTTGAAAAGTGAACTTCTAGAACATCTTCCTTGTTCTAAGCCGCGTAACCTGTAAAAAGCTTGCATTCATCGAATGAAAGTGACACATAAATCAATTGAAGAGATGTCGCTGCTTGCCTCACATTCTTGTATTCCCTGGTAGAGCCTATTGGCGTAGTCCTTGGCTACTGTCTCACTACATGTGCCCCTGGATAGAAGGAGGGGTCCACGAGGAGAAATCGGTCGCTTTTAAACTGTGAGGGTGGCTCAAAAGCATCGGCGATATCCGCTCCTCTCACTCACGTGATGCCATCGTGATGCTGAAGTGTGGCGACTGCTTCGGCTGCACACCAAACGGGAATAAAAAAAATTATACATTGTTGTTGACATACGCTAAATGGGCCGCAGATATAACAAAAGGGACACTCGGATCAACTCCAATGACTGCTTGTTCTTCGTAAACAAATTTCTTGCTTCTAGAGGCTATGTTACATCTTTGTGCAATAGCAAAAGGCGTATTAGTTGCTGACAAAACATGATTTCAGAATGAAACATTTCTTTTCATCCTGTCCATTCAAACCGGTGACGTTGGGGAGTGAAAGGAGTTTTATAGAAAGGAAAGGAGGAGAGGTAGGCCGGTGGAAGCATGACCCTGGCCCGCTAATCCACACTGGGGAAGGAAAATTAAGTGGGAGACCACACTGGTCTGCGTGGTCACCAACTGGAAATGGATGGCCTAGGTAGGCAAGAAGCAGCCATTTGGGGGCTATGACATGGGTTCTAGGAATAGCAGGAGGGAGTTACTCGTTGAGTTAACTGAAAAAAATAATTTAAGGATCATGAATACCTTCTTCCGCAGATAGGAGAACAGGAAGCGAAATAGCCTGAACCGCTGGGCTAAAAATGAGTCGGATTTCATAATGTGTGTGCAGCCTCGCATTTTGCAGGTTCTGGAGGTGCTCGGCAGGTGAGATGCATTGACGGCAGGACTATGAGGTCTAGAATTACCATAGAATTCACAGACGCAACGAAGGAAACTGGCAAGCAGTAAGGAGGGGGAAAGTAGGTGAATTTAGGTTCTGACTGCAAAACAGATATTCCGCTTTAAGCAATGAAGCCGACTCTGCTGTTCATATTAATAAAGATAAGTTGAAAAAAATACCACTAATAAGAGCACAGCAGAAGTAAGAGGTCATCCAACTGGACAGGATACTATGAAGTTACCTCAGGAGACGAAAGATGTGATTAAGGAAAGCAAAGCGATGAATGCTTCAACTCAACAGACAGCATAGAACCGGTCGAGTTATAAAGGTTGGTCAAATAAGCGTAGCATAAAGGACATAAGGAACCCCAATATGCAGAACCTCAAGCGTGGGCTAAGAAGGGAGGCAGCCTAAAAGGAACTGCCAAAATGATGCTGATCACTTCCATAAGACGCTAAGCGTCCCTCCAATTCCTCAGAATAAGTTGAGACCTACGCATTGTCCGAATGTACCGCAGGAGACGCCGTTAACTCAATTTTACCCCGTTACCTTTAACCGCTCATATACTGAACAGACAGGAAAAAGGAAGCGTTCAAAACACGACA
>JARKHS020008113.1:0-75849 GCA_030143305.2 Amblyomma americanum | reverse complement strand
TCTATAATAGGAAAGTTGCAAACAGAAGATTCCATGACGTCACACTTCTGCAATCAAGTCATGACCCCGCGGCAAATGGATCGCACTTATTATGGTCGAAAAGCCCGCTGACCAGTGTTGTAGTCTCATTCAGCAGCATGATAGCCATAAGCAGTGTCTTCTTATCTAAAAATGGTGCAAAACCAGTGGCTGCTCTTCCTGAAGAATGCAGCTTGCTAGAGTTCGCTGTTGAGTTTAGTTTTGCTTGGCCTATATGTTTAGCTCTTTTTTTAATTCGCAATTCGGTGTAGCAACGGCAGTTCCTACAGCGCTGCTCAAAATTATTGGCACCCTTTCGTTCACGGTCCAATAACATCATAATCGGTCCAGAAGTGCTAATGCAGGTGTTCTTATTATAGCACGCGCGGCCTGTGCAGTTTATGTTTATCAGCCTGCCACGGCAGTGTCATGGAGAGCTGTTCTCAGTTACATAGTGCAGCGCACAGCAGCATGGGGGAGAGATGTTGGACGCGTCATGTATGCACGCACATCCGCATGTTCTCATCTTCCCCGTTGTCTCCTCCGTAGCGGTGTTCTTAGCAGAGCGCGGTGTCGGGTGTGCTCTGCGGGGACAATCGTCGTTGGGGCAGGTCTGTTATCGCTCCTCGCAATATGTTCACGCCGTCGGCCCTACAGGCGTTGCATCTGTTTGTTGTGGTGTTTCTGTGGTCGTGCGCTTTCACAACACGGCAAGGACAGCGTGCTGAAGCAGCCAACGTATGCGAACTGAGGGTGAGTAGACTACCAGCCGGTGACGCCCACACAGGAAAGCCCTAATGACTGGTCGGACCTGAAGACGGACCCTGGCAAAGAACAAATCACTAGACCAGAGTGTCGAATAGGTGATCGAAATGGGTAGCTGATGCTCCATGCGCGTTTTTGGTTCAGTTTGGAACCTTCCATTTTGTGCATCTGTTAAGGGTTTCCTTGTGCTGTCTTGCGTTTCTTTAAAACTGGCCGAAAAAATTATTGCTTTTTTTACCCCTAACTTCTCCTACTTAACCTACGCGGGATTTAGCCACCTTGAGTCGGTCAGAGAGCTGCTCGTGTCAAATGGCACTCCTCTATTGTCTTTCTAGCACAGTGCCCTCTAAAGACCAGCAACGCAGCTACACGGTTCAGCGAGCTTTAGTTGTTGAGCTTCAGTGCCCGTTGATGTGCATTTGGTGGCTGAACAGAGGATTTTTAAATTAAGGAGTATCATTTTCTGTATTTTTTGAGCTTAGAACTTTCTTTAAACTTAATACAGAAACAAAATCGGAAAAAGAAGAGCTCGTTAAATAAGATGTACCGCTACAGCGAAAAAACATTAACACAAGGAACTCTTGGATGGGGCGAAATAATCTAAAATCGCGGCGCTGCGCCTGAACAAAACAGGCAATAAAGAGAATGTCATGCCTTTTCCAATCCTCAGTCTTGGGGAATGTTCAGCAGTAGGTCTCCGTTTGCAAATAATTTATTTTTTATTACCATTTCCATCCAGCTGATCATGGCTCACTTGTGCTATTCTTTTTCCGCTGCAGCAGTGCCTGTAACGTTTGCCAACTTATATTGAAACGAAGAACAGAGGCGATCAAATATTTTAGCAAAATGATTTCTTGGAAACACAGAACTCGCAGGCCTAATCATTTTCAGTTCGAACATAGTTTAAGGGAAAGTAGAAAAATGGCAACACATACCGCCAGTTGGATTTTAAACCATCATCCGCACGTCGCGTACGGTCTTCTACCAAGTCAGCTACAGCCGTCGCTCTTAAACGATATTTTTTCAGTGTATTTGTTCTGCGCGCTCTCCATTGAGAGAGTTCACCACCGCCACCCCGGACCACAGATGCAGGAATGGTGCGCCCTGTCATAACGCGAACGTTGTCGAACGGGGAAGGCAGCAGTTGTGCGAGCCCCTTCTTATGCTACGCGCAGAATGTTCTGTCATACCTGTACATTTCTGTCATACCAGTGCGGTGCACTACTTTGTCTAGCCAATCTAGCCTTTTGGCTGCACCTCCTAACATCACATGATGTTGAAATAAAGGAGTTTCGTATTTGTATATTTACTGTAATTATTTTACGTCAGGAGCCGAGCCCCTTTGTTAGGGCAAAAGCTCTCCGCTTAGTAGCTGTCAGATAGCACTTCTCATTCCGAAGCTCATCGCCACTGGTATGCTGGATGGCGTGAAAGACACAGGAGACTGACATTTTTGGTGACCGTGACCGCTTTCTTTCGTAGGGCTGTCCGGCGCGCAGGCCGGGCCACATCAATATGCACGTCCTCAGCCACAGCCACAACGACGCTGGATGGATTCAGACTGTCGACACCTTGTACGAGGCCTGTGAGCCGGCCATCACTTTGCACTGCATGCCGTCTTTTCCAGTTTGTGATATTTTTGTCGTGGTAGAAACGAGTGGCGAGTCTACTACTACAGGAAAAGCATATGCGACTGGGACGCTGCACAAAAAAAAAAATTGGCGGTGGTTTAGCTCTGGTTAAACATGCAGTGACGCGATAGCTACCGCTGGCTGAGTGGAACTTGGTCACGTGACCAACCACGTGATCAGCCAGGCGCCGTACCACCGGCAGCTGCTCCGCACCAAGTGACCAACCAGGCGACAGCATGGCGGCGCAGCCAAGGGGTGGCGGCGCCGCCACGCTGAAGGCTCGAAATGCTGCCGTAATGTAGCAATCGCTTCAAAAAGGAGTAATAAATTACACCTAGTCCTTGAATATTCCGCGCCACCGCCGCCATCTATGACAGTGTCCGGTGGCAGTATTTTAAGCAAAAAAATTCATAAAACTGTGCTGCGTTAACAGATGCGGGCAGTAGATTTTTTTAGACACTGCATCTATAAAACTAGCCCAGCTCACCAATTTACTTCAAAATATTCACTGCCACCATTCCCTAGCAGCAAATAATGGGTCTTCATATATACCTAGACCCTCTCAATGTGTCTCGTTTGAATTAGATATGTGTCTATAATAACGAGTGTGGTTTAAATGTCACACAAAATTGAGGCTGCATGAGCGGTAGCTGGTCGACAGCGACGAAATCGTTGCCGCCTGCTACACCTGACTGTGACGCGACGAAAGCATGTCTCGTGACACTCCGGTAGACGGCAGCATCTTTAGTAAGGGACTACAGTCGACAAAGACTGGATGGACAAAGAGAGAGAACGAGTAATAATAGCGGGAGCCTGTTAAAGTTCTGGAATGAAAATGGGCTACATGAATATCTATAAGCGAGCCCAAACAGTGCTTTAAGACGAGTGCTCGAATTCAAAAAAAAGAGGAGACACAAAAGCCAGCCTTGCACGGGCCGCTGGCCTCTGGAAAGCAGTCTACAAGATCTGGCTTGTCTCCTGGTGATGCTTTCAGTCTCCTTAGTACTGGGAGTCTGTTAAATAATCAAAATCCTCTTTTTTCTCTAGGCGGCTAAACATGCATTTTTGCGGCCAGGCGCGGGTTCAGCGCTCACTAGCTTGACCGTTTTCATGATTATTTAAACGTAGCCGTGCCTGCAACCGGCAACCGTCGACCACATCCTTCCTCTTTTTGCATCATGTCCGAGGCTCTGCCTCTTTGTTGCCTTCCTGATTGTGCAAGTTTCATTGCGCTCCGTTATTTGTTTGAAACATGCGAGGCTATCCCAAGCTTTTTTCTCTATTTCTTGATCATAAATGTGGTGTGATCTATAAGCAACTTAACTTGTATCAACCGGTAAGATTTATTGCGCTAAAATTTATTTTTTCGCCGCCACTTTGCTTGTACGCAAAGTGCATATGATGCGAATACATTATTATTTAATGCCGCTCCTTTTATATAAGTGCAAGCCTAATACATCAGCTTTAAAAACATTGCTGCGAAAGATGAGGATGGCAGAAAGACAGAACTGCCGTTTCCTTTCTACCATCCTGGTTTTTTTGTTCCGCTGTTTTAGAAGCCAAACCAACTCACCATGCTTTCCTTTGGCGTAAGCTTCAAAGCTAAACAATTATTGGACCGGTATCTAATGCCGTAACCTAATGTCGACCTACAGCCTCCTCTGTTCAACACTGCAAAGTATGCTAGGCTGATGGACAAACTTAAATTTCCTCCATGTGAATCATGGTACCTGCGGTTACGCCATTGCAGATGTGGAGTCCATCTACAACACTTCAACGCGTGCCTTGGGGATGAACCCGACGTGGCGCTACGTGTCAGCTGAGAACGTCTTCTTTGCACGCTGGTGGAGAAACCAGTCGGCCCGAGTGCAGGAGAGGGTACGAGCCGCCGTCGGCTCAGGTGCGTCAATTTTGTTTTGAAAGGAAACAGGACAGCTACAACCCCGAACAAAACCACCGCGCTGTTTAGCAATGTTCAAGCCATTTCGCGCTAACGACAGCCACGCGATGTGCTGAACATGCCTCAGACGAGGCTGTCATCAGTCTCATCACACGGGCAATTGTGCATGCCTTGCCTTTAGCTTTATGCCCCGTCAAACCTAGGTAAAAATTCGGCAGAGGTTCGCTTACGGTAGCTAACTGCCTTACAAAGTCTTTTTAGCCTGGTTGCTTCCTAACCCCATGTTTTATCTCACTTTGTTCTTTCTCGTTGTTGCTGCGTGAAAATAGACGGCGCATTCCTTCTTTTGAAAACCACAAGATGCCACGCACAGACATCCCACCGTATCACGCTCATTTTCCATGACTAGCAGAATGGTTGAGCAGAGAAGTTTGGTATTACAAAGTTAGTACTCTTACGATTCCCCGCTGATACTCCAAATTAATCTGCGGACCAACCGTGAAATATGTTCTTTGTTTTCTTGTTCTAGTCCAGTCTCATCTCTTTGTTGTACTGAAGTACGACTTCTTTAGTAATATGGCGTCTCAAGCCTTTATTTCTCTCATGACGGAATGGTGCAGCACAGGCTGCCAACCAAGTGCGTAATAAAACAAGATTCAGTCGGATTCTAAGCGTCTAATACTGCGGCGGATCTTTGCAAGGTGAATTGTTCTATTTGTCTTTTTTCGCTTTTATTGATCTTTAGCCAGGTTTGACTTTACCGTGCCACGGTATTGCACTTTAATCCTCTCCAAGACAAACTTTTCTTCAGTTATGAAGAAATTGAGAAAACTGCATTGCTGTTAATTGCCACCTCGCGGGTACCACGTTCGGAAACAAGCTGCTGTGCAATGGATCCTTTTTTTTTTCAAATCTACTCCGCCAAGGACGATTCTCCTAAATATATAGGACTAATCCCGTGATGTCAGCGTGCTTAACAAGTCAGCAATTACTCATTATCATCCAGGTGAATTAAACCTCGAAATCCTTCAGAATTCTCTGTGGAAATTGAAATCAGGAGCACGTAATATCTTATCGCGATTAAATGAGAGCGCTAGACAAATCAACAGTGAACTGCGGCGCTGAAATCAAAGCGGCTCGCGATAGAGGACCCAGAGAGGCGCCGATTTCTGCCACCAAGTTGGAAAAATAGACATGGAAGTGGTCAAGAATGTCAATCGCACAGCAAAAGGGGGCAGGTACGTGATTATAGCACCAAACCAACAGGGCTAACTGCGACAGCAAAACGAGGAGAAAATACGGTGAATTTTTTCACTTCTAACAACATCGAGCATAATCAGATCCGACTGATCCGACAGATGTGGCAATTTCTAAAGTGGAATAAATACTGAAGACATCGAAAATGCACCTTTAGAAGCTTTAGAATTTGTTTTAATTGGCTGTATAACGATTCAGTAGCGTTGTAAGGAAGAGACATTGTTGCGCACTCATCTGCAACGTTCCGACGGCTGCAGGACAGCTGCAGTTCGTGGGTGGTGGCTGGGTCCAGAACGACGAGGCCGTCACTCACTACACGGCCATCATCGACCAGATGACTTTGGGACTCCGGTTCCTGAACGACACTTTCGGCCCGCAGTGTGGCGTGCCCAGCGTTGCCTGGCAGGCGGATCCCTTCGGACACTCCATCGCGCAGGCGGCGCTATTTTCTAGGGTCAGAGTTTTTCTCCGTAATGTGTACGTCATTCCTCAGTGGTGTACTCAAAGCAGTGACGATGTGAGAAGGCATGATTCTTGCTATTTTATTCCAGGGTCTGCTACCGCTTCTCCTGCACTAAGTACTAATTGCAGATAAGAAAGTGTTTATAAGCAAAGACAGTAGGGTCTTCCTTCTGGAAGCTAGTTCTAAGGCAAGTCACCGCGAAAAACAATGCACAGTGAGCACACTAAGATTCAGCAAAGATGTGTTCTTTAACGGGGTCTGTAATAGCTTATGGAGTGGCCGTGAGGAAGTGTACAGGCCGTCTAGCCTGTTGCAACAACTTTCGACTTTGCGTAGGCACAGCGGATATAGGCGCTTAATTTTCATGTCCACTAAAAGGTACACAAATAAATATCTTAAAGATGAGTTGCAGAATTCCACAGTGAGCAAATATTGTCATAACATATGGCTAGCAATGAAATGAGAGGACGTAGCTCAGGAAACACTCGAAACGTCTAGCAAAATGAGAATGCGAAGAATCGGCCTATAGCGCTAGTTGAGGACGCTTCGTGCATGTTACCGTATCTAGTCGCATATTAGTCGATACGCACTACAGGTTGACCCTAAACATTGGGAACCGGAAAAGAAAAAAACTGAAGTGTCCAATCGGTAGACCAAAGCAGGCTCCGAGCCTCCAACGTGCAGTTGCTGCCTACAGACAGAGAACACCACATAGCAGAGTTTCGGCGGCGCCGCAGTAAATTCATCTCCAGGAGGGCGCTCGCGTTTCTTAACCGCGCATCTGATGCATTTTTAACGCGATAGCATTAGAGGTCTCGTTCTCGTGAAAAGACGGCGTCCGTCCATCCGCGTCACGAAAAAACAGCTGGCCTGCGTGCCGCGGTGACCCGGTGGCAATCTACCCACCATGGCAGGGTCAATGAAATCAGTCGAGTTAAATTCTAAATTCATAGTAATCGCCACTGCCCACCGTAGTACTGTTCACCTGCTCACTGGCCGCCAGATATACACCTTTCCCGAGGTACATTCTTTGTAAAAATGAGCCCTACGGAAGCTCAGTAAGAGCAACCTGGGTCTTACAACTTCAGTCTCGTATCTTAAAAAAATGCATCATTGTGCAAATACTGATATGAGGACTCTCCGCGATCTATAAATCTGCGAAAGAGCTGGAGTATTTGCGTGGAACTCTGGAATGATTTCTTTTTGTCGTCCATGTTTTTCAGCCCCATAAGTCTAGCTTGCTTTTACTCATCTTTTGGCGCATCCATGCGCACAATTATGGTCACACTTAAACGTTGCCGAGAATTCTCGCCCACGTTCGGGAGGCGCAACATGCAGTTGAGCTGGGCGACTGAGAGGAGATTCGATTTTACTATTCCTCTAAAGTACGCAGTCGATAGCGCGATGACTAAGTCGGGCTTCATTCTGATCTCTATATCGCCCATATCTGAAAATCTTGCGCAGCTCTATTCAAAAACAAGGAACCTCATGAAATATTTAGGCAGCAAAGGTGCAAGCACTGGCCGTAGTTCATGCAGGCTTGAAGGCAGCCAAAACATTACACTTTCCGCGCTATCATTGTTGTCGTCATTCTTACTTCCTCTCACAAGTTAGTAGCTTCGTTAACCTCCGTCCCCGACCATGATTCATGTAGTGGCCAAGCGTAATTTTGAAAATTAACATATCAACCTGCACGCGAGTAATTATAGTACCTATGGTACTCACGACTCACAGATGACCTCCCGGGTGTCGTGACTATACACTACATATGAATGGTGTAGTTCCAGTAGCAGTGGACAGGAATAGAAACGGGGTCTTGGTGCCTTGCTGGCGATACGCGATCACGCTGGCACTGACGACTTAAGCGGTACGCCTGTGCCGTTGAAATTTGCTCTGCTTAATGAACTTTAATATGTTCCATTATTACGTGCATGTAAAGGCCCCGCGTGGCTTTATGTGAACAAGCTATTTATGTCTTTGGTGCTTGGTGCTCTATTTCAGATGGGCTTTAGCAGCTTGATGCTGGGCCGAATATCGTGGGACACGAAGGACGAATGGCAGCGTACCCATGCCTTGGAGTTCATCTGGCAGGCGGACAGCCGTCAACAGGGAAAGTCCTCTTGCTTAACGCCTTGTTGCATGACGTAGCCCACCAATCAATTTCGGTACTGAGAAGGTCCAGATAACTAAGCCTTAGGTCATCGAACCTGCTAGCACGCCTAAAATATCTAATGATGTGATGCAGATTGCGAATTACAGGCTGTTGAGCAGGTTGTTTTTTTTTTTCGCTAAATAAAACCTCATAAGCCTATGACTCGGTCACCAAGACTATGGTACGCAAAGAGCAGTTTTCAGTGTGAGTCGGTTTAAGGACACACGTTTCTTGTTTTTGCGCTGTTTTATTTCAGCAATTTACAAGCGGAGAAAATAATAATGCAAAACGCGAAGAACAGGCCGCTTCCAATAAAAATGCTGAAGAGAGTCATTCCAAGAAAACGATACGCCAGCCAAGTCTCGAATTGCATGTTCTTTTCGTTTTGTGAGAGGGCTGCTATTGGTTGTGTCAACCACAGGTAACGAGGAGGAGCAAGGGTCCATAGCTAACTGGATAACAAATTTCATTTTACAGACCCGTAGAGTATTACAGAAGTTGCATAAATGAGCGCGACGTTGCAAAACATAGCAATCCCTACATTCCATTTGCTTTTCAGAGAAAAGTGTATTGAACACTTAAAATCAACAGCCCTCCAAGAAACAAACCGAAAGAGCATGATCAGAGCACGCATCGTGCTTTTCCGTGAAAGGTATTCGATAAATGATCAATTAAGATTATCTGTTGTCTTTTTTTAAAATTATGGATTACGCTCTCAACATCCTTCACTGAAATTGTAGAAATCTTGTAAGTCAATTTCTGAATAACTGCACATTTCAGTTGAGACGCATTCTAACAATATTTTTCCTATGACAGTCTGAACGGCAACAACTTTGGCGGCAAAGTTCATTTATTTAGCTCACATTACCAAGGCGCAAAATACAACAGCAGGGTCCTAGTGGAACTGTTTAAGGCTCGCAGCAGTTTTATTTTACTACCCCCCCCCCCCCTCGTGAGCACTGCAATGCGTGTAAGCGTTTAACATTGGCCTACGGGAAACTGTGATGGCACCGCCTTTGAGGCCGTGACCGGAATTACAATGCCAATTGCTCATGATGAAAACATTTTCCTTTAAAAAGCCAGCCACTATGCGAAGAATTCAAGGTTTCCGTACAAATAGACTAATTCTTTCTTTTTTTTTTGGGGGGGGGGGGGGGGCAGTGGATCTGCATGCGAGTCATAACTACTTCGATTTCCTGGCACACCTTGCAGGTGGTGACGACGGACACATACTAGCCTGGGTGCCCAGAAACTCGTACGAGACACCGCCTGTCATCTGTCTCACCTGGCGAGGCTGTGAAGATGTCAGTGTAAGTGGCATGCACCCCGGGCCTCATTACATTCCTTAAGTTCGATGGCATGTTGGCTGCGAAAATATACGAAAGATATAAATTGCATAACTGAATAAAATACATTAATGCTATCGCAAACCTTTTCTAAGGCTGCATATACTGGAATAATCAAGCCGCGCAGTGTATGCCAGCGAACTTATGTCGGCGTGCTAAGGGCCTGACAGATGTCAGCTTTTCCAAGGCAGGCACGAGTAGAAAATTTCTAAATCCACTTGAATAAAGCGACTCAAGATAGCGCATATTAGAATCATCATCATCATCAGTCTCACTATACAGCCACTCCAGGGCAAAGGCCTCTCCCATGTCTCGCCAATTAACCCTGTCTTTTCCCAGCTAGGCCCACTGTATGCCTGCAAACTTCCTAATCTCATCCGCCCACCTAACTTTCTTCCACCCCCTGCTACGCTTGCTTTCTCTTGGGATCCACTCCGTTACCATTAAAGAAAAGCGGTTATCTTGCCTTCGCATTACATTTCAAGCCCAAGCCTATTTCTTCCTCTAGATTTTGACTAGGATGTCATTAACCAGCGTTTGTCCCCTCACCCATTCTGCCCGCTTCCGGTTTCTTAACGTTATGCCTGTCATTTTTCTTTCCATGGCTCGCTGGGTTGTCCTTAACTTAGGCTGAACCCTTTTCGTTAGCAGGATAGTAAACCGGCTATTTGTCTGGTTAACCTCCCTGCATTTCCTCCTCCTCCTCCTCCTCCTCCTCCTCATCTCCCCTTCATCCTACAAAAGATCTGCTGTTACCCGATCCCTTTTCGTTAGCCTGCACATTTCTGCCCCTTAGGTGAGTGCCCGTAACATGCAGCTGTTGTATACTTTTCGCTTGAGGGATATTAATAAACTTCCATTCATCATCTGAGAGAACCTGCCATATGCGCTCCACCCCATTCTTATCCTTCAAATTATTTCCACCCAATGATCCAGATCAGCTGTCACTGCCTACCCTAAGTATTCCTTTGTAACTTCCAGCACCTGGTTGTCATGAACTGCTCTTTCTTTGCTAGACTGTTGAACATTACTTTGGTGTTCTGCATGTTAATTTTTATAAACACCGTACTGCTCTGTCTATCGAACTCCTTGATCATGATTTGCAGTTAATCACCACAGTGACCCAGCAAGGCAATGTAATCAGCGAATTGCAGATTATTCAGGTATTCACCGTTAAATCTTATCCCCGACTGTTCCCATTTCAGACCTCGGAATACACCCTGTAAAGAGACGGTGAATAGCATTGGCGAGATCGTGTCTTCTTGCCTCACGCCCTTCCTTAATGGAATTTTATTGCTGAGTTTTATGAAGGACTATCTTCACTGTGCACTCGCTATAGATATCTTCCAGTATTTTGACATCAGTTTCTGCTACACCCTGACTCCGCAATGCTTGTATGATGGCTGAGGTTTCCACTGAGTCGAATGCTTTCCCATAATTAATGAAGGCTATATATAGGGGTTTGTTATATACTGCGCATTTCTATATCACCTGATTGATAGTGTGAATATGACCTATTGTGGAATATCTTTTCCGAAAGCCTGCCTGATGATTTGGTCTATCAAAGTCTATAGTTGCCCTGATTCTATTAGCGAATACCTTAGTAAATACCTTGTAGTCAACGCACATCAAGCTGATCGTTCCGTACTTTTTCAAGCCCTTGGCGTCTTCTTTCTTATGAATTAAGATAATGTTTGCGTTCTTCCAAGCTCCTGGTACGGTCGAGGTCATCAAGGTCATAAGGCATTGCGTATACAGGGTGGCTAGTTTTTCTAGCAGTCTCCCCTCCATCCTTCAACACATCTGCTGTTACCTGATCCTCACCAGCTGCTTTTCCCTTCTGCATTGCTCCCTGAGGCTTTCTTTATATTCTCTTTAGTTACTGGCGGGATGACGCATTGCTGTGCGCTATGGTCTCTATCATTAACGTTCCGGTTACATTGCCTACTGTATAGACTTGTGTAGAATAATTTTTGCTATATACTACTTCCAATGTGAAATAGGCATTTTAGGTAAATTTCAATGACACAGTATTGATTACTGCCTTAAAGAACTGAAAATCGTTTTTTCTTCCTATTTAATATTGGTTGCTCCATGTTATCGGTCACTCCTGCTCACCGCAGCACACACTTTTTAGTATAGAAAAGGCGTTATTTTTCTATTTTTATAGCCTGTGCTAATATCCAGAGAGTATCATAAAATTCGTTTTACCACCTGTTGAAATGTACTAATTATTTGGCGTTTCATCGATCGCTGCCACAAAACTATCTCATGCTATCTCCCGCCTTTCCCAAAGCTTCTAAATAGAGGGTTAAACATGCGACTTTGTCCATACTAACCGGATATCACTGAACAAGTTCCAAAAGTATCCAAAGAACTCTTTCCTACGGACGCAAACCTTCTCAAATGATTGCCACGCCTGCGATTGCGTTGTTCAATGTATCGGGGAAATTTTTCATTGCTATATGTCTAAGAAGGACATTTGTACAGTGTATGCAAACAGTGTCATTTTTTTTTTCCTTCTCCTTCCAGGCGCGGTTAGCAGGGAGCAGTTGGGAAACATCGGCACTCATTAAGTATGCGCGGGACCAGGTAACTACTTTTTCGAGAATTTTTATCTCACATATCATCATCGGCAAATATCGTACAAACGCCTCTGACAGTAATATCTGATCAGTGCGGTCTAGTGTACACCACAGCAAAGTGAAGCGGCCATCTAGCCTTTCCTCAATCGATTCTCTCCAGCATCCTGCTAAATTTTGGTTGCTTTGGCACGCAGTGCCCCAGCCTAAAGGAAAGCCTGTGATCTGTTTTTCACATAACTTGCCACGCCCATGTTCATTTTTCTCGTGTTCATTTTATGTCATTAACTAGAGTTGATAATCTTCATTGCGCAGCTTTGCCTCTCAACGGTTTTCCCGAAAATTTCAAGCACATAGCCCCGTATTTTATTACAAGCGCTACGTTATAACGTCCAAGTTGCGGCTAAAAGAGAAGCGCCGGCAGAATGCAACTCTTCTCATTCTTTTTTCAGAGGAGAATAGATAGACGGCTGTGCATAACTAGAGGCTTCGTGTCCAGTGCACTGCACTACACTCTTATCCTTTTCTATGCATGCCCTCAGATCCACGGCCAATAACTAATCCATATATTCTTGAAACACATGATGTACAACAGCTGCCCAAGATTAACTGACTCCATTTGTCTTGAAGTGCATTCTTACTGTTCATAGAACCGGTCTTTCGGAAAAGGTTTTACATTACTGGTCATAGCTTCACTGGTCCGCAGGGTCTTTCGCCGAGATCACACAACAACCCAGGTCTGGCGTCAATTAAATCAGCACTTGCTGCATGCGGGCCTAATCTTGTTGTTATACTCTTAATCAGTAGAAATGAAGTATTATGTTCATGCTTCATTGCTTATTGCACCTTACACAGTGTCGCCCTCAAAGCCGCCTGGACTATCAATTTAATGAGCGCCAGTCTTCACAATCTCACCCGCTTACTCTTTTGTACTTTAAGTTTATGATAATGAGTAAGTTTATGATAATGAGCGTGATACATTTCCGTTGCAATAAAGGTTGTCTTCGCAATTTAAGCGACATCTCATCATGTGCACATCAGCCTTTCTATGTAGACTCCTACTGCACTTTTGATTACATACAATGACACTTAATTTATATCCCCATTACTTGGCTATTATGCATTATGAAATAAAAAACGAGTTAAGTAAAGGTTTATGGCACCATATTTTAGCAAGAATGTTCTCTGCCCAAGCGACCGCTTTGATTTGTACCTCAAACTAATTCCTCAATTTCTTTTGGGCCCAATCCTGTGCATAGGCCAAGGTGTACACGAACGACACAGTGTCGATGATGTCCGGCGGCGACCTCACTTTCGTGGCGGCAGATTGGCGCTTCCAGAAACAAGACTCGGTCATTGAGCAGGCCAACAAAATGTCGCCTGCGAACAAGGAAGGACCGCCAGTGCATGTCGTTCACTCGACGCCAGCCTGCTACGTGGAGGTAGGAAACTCCATCCATGGACCTAGTCCTGTGTCCTGACATAGTCCTGTGCCATGAGTTAGGTTAGTGTTATGCATATTCGTTTGATCTCGCGTTTTTCAGCACGGAATTAAAGAAGCTGAACCTAAACATCTTCTTTTCCACGCACTAGATCCACTCTAAAAACCGATGGCCACGTAGTAAACGATGGCTATCCTTTTCTGTACGCCGAACAACATAGGAAAAGGAATAGTGTCATATGGTGCAGTAGCGCAAGTAGCTTAAATTTAACGCCCCACGCATAGCAAGGCGTCTTCGTGAAAACTGCATTTAGACATAAGCGCCCTCCTCGTGCGCTGTTTATCGGCTTTCGGCGAAAAAAAAAAACATTCGATTTCGTACTGTCAGATGGCTCTAGCGAACGCCTTTTTTCTTCGTTTTAATATTCTCCATTCCGCGGCTACGAAGACGCCAGCTGTCCTAACCACAACAACTTCCTAATTAAAATGGTAATAAACTCAGTTAGTCAAACAAGCAAATTTATATTGCCAACTCGCTCATTCTTGTGCCAGTTATAACAGTGTCTGTCCATCTGTCCTAATCATCATGGCTTTCTCATTAAAGTGGTAACAAATAATCTCAAAGAGTCAATCTAGCAAACTTACAGTGACAATTAGCACGTTCTTGAGCTAGGTATAACAGCGCCTCTAAGTTGAATTAAACAGGTAGCGATGTTGTTTTAACAATTACTGACGTCCCCCGCGCCTAACAGTTTGATCTCCGAAATTTGTTCGTTCGACCAGGCTACTGGTAGAAAAATTTTAGCATTCCCTGGAACATGTAGCATATTGATTGTCTGTGGGCTGCACGAGTTCAAGAAAATTCTTCACAACTATATAGAATTCTGTTGGGAGAGCTATTCTCAAGGCAGAAGGCGCTTACATCTTTCGGATCTCGGTTTTTTTTTTTTTTAATAATGAAATAACCGCTGAAGACGCTATGTATAACGGGGTACGAAAAACCTGTCACGTTTAAAAACATGCTTTGTTGGTTTTGAAGTTTTAATGCACATCTAGTTTCATTTGTGTTATTTTTTGTTCACTCTCTTTTTATCCATCTTGGTTTTTTGTGCACGCGTCTTTGTGAAATGAGGCACTACATGAAGCAATCCGGAGCTGGCCTTCCTTCACGGGTGATTTGCTGCCGTACGCTGACCAACCCGGGCGTTCATGGACCGGGTTCTACACTACCAGGCCGAACCTCAAGATGATGGTGCGATATGCTAATGGATTTCTGCAGGTAAGAAACCCAAAGGAGACGTGAGATACCGAGTTCTCCGTCTTGTTATCATGCGCCTATCAGAATACAGTTCTTGCCACTTAACTGCTGAAAGAAGATTTTTTTTAGACTGGCCAGGTTCGTGTATTTTAACCCTCAAATTTTAAGCCAGCGATTCTTTCGGACTGACGTCAATTAATAGTTATCAGTACTCAGTAAAACTCCCACAAGATGGTGCAAAAGTTTACCAAAGGTCCAGTCACCAACATATTTCAGCGTAATGCGGCTATATATTTGATACGAATACGGCACGATAAAAACAACAATTTTTCCTTCACATTTTAGTGATTTTGGAAGAGAAAAATGAATATTCCTGCAATATACCTGGGTTCTTTTTTAAGCCCTGATGCATTAGCCGTGATGCCTTTGGTAGCATAAGAGGGTTCTCGCACAGCACTTTCCCTTGCCGTTGACCACGATCCTTATGGCATTCGCGTTAATATAGACGGAGCTGCTATAGACGGAGCTGGTGCTGGCGAACAATGTAAATATTAGGTTGCATGCAGCATAAATACCCCCGAAACCAGAATATTGGACAGCCGTTGCAGTATCTGAGTTTGTAAAGCGAAGAATGCGAAATTCGGAGGTCATGGGTTTGAACCCCACCAGCGGCATGCGGTTGTTTTTCTGCTCATTTCTAATCAATTTTATTCAAGCGATAAAGTAATTACACAATTAATCGGTTATTTATGAACACCACAACTTGAAAAAAAAAACATATTCTCTATGCTGCTTGTTTTCGATGATTGTTGGGTTCCTTCATGTACAATTGTTTTGGAATGTTGTTTTTCTAGGAAACATTTTTATTTATGCATGCCTGCTAGAGCTGACGCTTATTTTTACTAGTATGACGCATCTAAAAAGAACTAATATCTTCCCTGCACAGAACGGGCGCTACTAACCATACTCAATTAAAAAATTATTTCACTTCATTCATGATTCCTTCACGTTCCAAGGAGGATTTTGCAAGTACATTATTTTATTTATTCAAGGATTATAACAGCTACCTGAAGTGAAAAGAAAATTTTAAACTCTGCACAAACCGTTACAAACCTGTATCGATTTAGTTTTATTACATCCTTGAATATAGGATATAGTTATTACCCCATCTACCTTTCAAAACCGACCGGATGTCATTTGTGGAGTGATTGGCATAAAAAAGACGTAGGAAACTACCTACGTGTCAAATGAATGGATTGCTCGAGGGCGTTTGTGGGAATCACAGGTTTTGTGCTTTCTCAATGAGTCGGGGCGCCATTGTTTTGACGTGTCATAAGCAAATTCATAAAAGTTTCTGTAGACAGTCCCCAGTTGGTCTTTTTTCTCTAGGAACGAAATGTCGATAAAGTCCCTAAAGAAGTTTTGCTACTCTAATACCATTTACAACCTACCGCGGCACTACAGTACTCCTCTTCGGCTGCTGATTCCATGTAAGAGGGTTCAATCTTGGCCATGGCGACCGTATTTCTATGCAAGTGAAATAAAAAACGACCGTTTCAAAGCACGTTAAAGAGCTCCAGGTGATCTAAATTAATCCTTATCGCTCCACTACGGCGTCCATCTTAGTCTGATTCGCTTCAAGGCAGGAAAAGAGCATTCATAACCAATTTCTTCTCTTTTTGCCAGAGTTACAACTCTACACTTGTGCCTACTTTTTAGACTAAAACGCGCTTCCTCTTAACAGGCCAGCAAGCAGTTGTCTGTTCTTGGACTAAAGGACGCGCCCGCTGAAGTCAAGGCACTAGGTAAGGTGCATATCTATGATAGGAATACGATTTGCATGGTATGGTTCCGGCTTGTTTAGAAAAGAGGAGAGTTTTTTAAAAACTTTTATACGTATTTTCTCAACCACGTTATGGTCATGTAAAGCCATGCCCAACATTCCTAAGCAAACATTTTGAATATTAGAAAGCTGTAAGGTACTTGTTTAAAATAATAAAATTAATGCTCAATTTTTTTTAAATGTAGCAAATTCTTTCTTTTGTAGTGTTTCCAGCGCTAGCACCGATAAATTAAGGCTGCATAGAAAACCAATGAGGAAAGTTTTTGCAGACCGAAAAAACGTTATAAGCAAACCAATGCAAGACTGCCGAGGGGATATCTGTGGATATATTGATTATTATAGTGAAATCTTACAATATATGAAAAATTTGCTATCATGAACCCTTCCCCTTTCAAAAATGCTTTTGTCCAGGATTGTTGGGTAGGAGCTGATTTGAGGGTCTGCTTTTACTTTGTGGGTCATTACACGATATCGAAGCAGCCGGCGAATGACAGACCGAGTTTACGTAGAATAAAAGAGATGATCAGCCCCGCTAACTAGGGCTTCATTCAGGAAACAGTCACAATCTTTTTCCCCTGCTTTCGCACTTTAGTTCCTAAGCGAAAAATTTAACATAAAATTTAATCATTCATTAATCTAACTGAATGATTAATTGATTTTGTTTATTGAGTGGTTATTGCTATATTTATTGCCGCTTGAGTTTTAATTCTTCCAATTATTAATCTACCAGCTGGAAGATTGAGTGAATGACTGATGATTCATTCATTCACTAAAAAAATTTATATCAGCCCTAAGTTTTAAATTATACATCAGTGTTAGACAAAATCAAAAGGCTCATTTTTTCTTCTTTGGCTGAAGAAAAATTTGCATAGATTTCAAGGTACTACCGAGCTCGAAATCAAACACAGACACCATTTGTCAGCAGGACTCAATACTTTCCCTCTTTGCGTTCAATTAAACTGAGCGCCTACCGCATTTTGCATTTAAGCGTTAATGGCTTTCCAAAATGCATAATAACTAAGCTTACTAAGCGGTAGTAAATTACAGTTACACTGCACAATTGAACATTTACGCATGACACTGTTCCAGATTTAATCACGCTCTCATAGCGCATTGGGCAAACACCAAGCATGCCTTCGCGGATTAAGCGCGGGAAATGGAGCGTGCGCAAGAGCACCATCCGAAATTCGCAGCTGCCCACAATCGTTATACTAATTCCTTTTTCAGCCAGCTGTCGCACATGTCTGTTTCTATTGTATTGATCCGGTATTTTCATTTATCGGTTTAACAAAGCAATGGCACACATCGCAGTATACGTGCTTATTCGCCAAATAACACATCTTCCAGTTCCTTGACACTCTACTGCTTTATCCTTGAGGTAAAATAAATGCTGGCATTGAACCACCAATGTTATCAAGATTGCCAAAGAATGTCTAATACGCAGAAGATTGAGTGCCGCGTTCCTTACGACTTATAATAAGAGAGTAATTACTGATTGGCATCAATCCGAGTGCAGTCATACGGCTACAAAGGAAAGCTATACAGCTTTCTCGGAAACTTCGTAGTTAAAAAAAATTCGTCCTGGTCCGGAGTTCGAGCCCGGGACCAACGCTTCACCGGACCAGTCGCTCTACCAACTGAGCTAACCGGGACAGGAACCTTATGTTAGGGCGAGAGGGAATTGATCAATAACTCGAAGTGGGAACAGTGTTGTCAAATGTTTAGGGAAACCCCCAAGGTGGAGTAGATGTTTAATAAAGGGGTAATTACTCAATGCATTCACCCTAGCGCAGCCATGCGGCCGCGAAGAAAAGTTATCAGACACTGTAGAAACTATACAGCTTTCTCAGAAAGGGGTGGTCCCGGGTTCGACCCCCCGGACTAGGTAGAATTTGTATTTAACTACGAAATTTCTAAGAAAGCTCTATAGCTTTTCTTTTTAGCCGTATGGCTGCGCTGGGGTAAATTCCAATGAGTAATTACTCCCTTATTACAAATACAACCACCTTGGGGGATTCCCCTAAACATTTGTCCTTACAACTTCTCTCTACCTCCATCAGGGCTGTATACCTATATGATACCTCGTAAGTGTAGGTGGGTCGCTCATATGGCTTCTTACTATTGCATCACGAGACGCCACTGCACGAATTACCATCAAGCGATGCCACTCGCAAAGGAGCAAGACTACCGTTCTCTGGCGAGGCATCAGCGCATATTTGTCATAAAAAAAAAGAATCGGCAACCACCAGAGAAGCAATACTTCTTGTTTTTTTTTGTTTTGCGCATAGAAATGGGAAAGCGATTTCCTGGATACGAGAAGGCCAAGGATGCTTGTCAGTTCCCAGGACAAATCAAGACAAATTATGCTTACGCAGTCTTGCGTGGCTTGCACATTCAACCGCATTTGCCTAAACAAACACTCCGCATGCTTTCGAGTCTTTCGTCAATTCACATGCGGCTCCATTTTGAACTTCCTTCGCAAGGGCTGAGCAAGGGGCAGAAAGATCGAAAACTTTCACCGAATTGCTATCTTTCTCATTTATTCTCCTTGAAATTTGGTCGCGGCTGCTAGAAATGATGCCCTGCAATTGCTGGTAAAAAGCCATAGTCTTGGCCTCATGAGCAGGCTGGCATCACTATTCACTACGCAGGTGAAGCCGTGGCTACGCTCCAGCATCATGACGGCATCACGTGAGTCTTCGAAAGCTAAGCCGGCTTCATTGTTCACGACTTCTTATTCCGCGTCCGGTTGCACCCCTCCTGCCTTTAGGGGAACCTGCACTGACGACGTGGCCCAGGACTACGCGAACATGCTGTACCAAGGCATCAAGGGTTGCGAGGCGAGTCCCTTTCGTTCATGTTTGGGAACAACCAATTATTTTAGCGTATGACTGCACAAAGAGCTAGGTCATCAAAGAAAGCAGCGCAGTCGACGAGTATACATCACATGTGTGTTATATTTCACGCAGAGAAGTGGATAGATTTTATCTCATGGCATATACTATCCTTAGTATGTTCCGGTGTCTCTTCTCATAGTCCATATTACAGCACTTGTTCCAATTCACCAGTCGGGTATTGCATGAGGGTTAGATGTGTCCGATTGCGGTATGAGAGCGTTTATCGGCAAAACCTTAACCGTTAAACCAAAACGAAGATCTTGAAAAGGGAAGCGGGCATTTTTTATTACCTATGAGAGCCTTCTAGACCTGAATACAAATTTTGGCTGGTATACCGTACTAGAGCGCCGCCATCAGCAAGACTGAGCACCTTATCATTATGCATTTGTGGCCACTGTCATTGCCCACCGCCTTAGCATGGTACCAGACATCAGCTTGTCTTATCAGGAGTTATGCATTCGAGTCGGCTTAAAAAGACGCTACCCGACGATGCAGCAGTATCTTTTTGAAAATACGGGGTAATTTGCTTGCACATTAAGATTGGTTTTTCATCTTTGCTTGCTATTACAGAAAGTTATCAGCACCAGCGTGGCGTCGCTACTGGATCCGGGTGCAGCTAACGTGGATGAGATCGGGAACAAGCTGCACTTCTGTCATCTCCTCAACCAAAGCGACTGCGAGCACACCAAAGAGACAGAAGTACTTTCATTCGTTACAAGCTAGTCTTTTTTTTTATGCAGGAAGCAATTATGGCCTACGTGATCCGCGTTTTAGTCAACAAGTCAAGCAGAGACGCGTGCCCTCTGTCGGGACTCACTAGCACGAGGCTCACTTCGATGGCGTTGATGGGCAAGAGCGCGTGCACAGGCACCCGCAAAAGTAGCATTACCACATGAGTGGCTGCAAAAGTGCGTGCTACCACTCTCTCAAGGCGCACGCCTATTGTCGAGATATGCGTAAAGCGCATTCCTCAATATGCTGGTCAGCTCATCTGCGGGCTCGCATCAAGCACGGCGGAACAAAAATCACAAGAGACTTCTCTTAGCTTCAGTGTTGCACTCTAGCTAGGTGAGCCAGTTTGTTTTTTATTGATTTATTAGCGCGCAGGTCTTCTTTACATACATCACCGCCCACGAGATGTTTTATAAAGCAACCTCTTTCGCCTATTGCTATGGCGGCGCCAAACATTGTGCGCAAGAATGGCAGGCTGTCTAAAGTTTATTAAGGCTTCTTCCATTCTATAGTGATTATTCAAACATGATCATGCTGAAATGTTAAAGCTATAGTAGTCTGTTTCTCGTGGCGAGCTCGTTTCACACAGATTTCGCTCAAGTTAATTTCAAACGATTTGTTTTTCACAGTAATGAATAGCTAGTGATTTACTTACATATCGTTATTCTAGGGCGACAAGGTTTAATCTGGAGGCCTGGGAGCCTTGCTCTTTGCTCGTTAAGTTGACACTGAAAACGAACCCATCCAAGCTTCTGTATTAGTAAACATCGATTTCATGGCTCTTCCTTCCTATGCAGAGGTTCGCCCGGCAGGAAATTGTGTATTTCTTACAGAGAAAATAGTATTTAAGGAATTTCCCGCCACTGGAGTTAACTAGTGACGTCAAGCTAGAAACGGAATTCGTGATTATCGTTTGGATGTGGATAGCGGCTTAGCTTCAGTCATCCTAATCAGAAAATTGTCATGACGCATCGCAGTTTTCTTGCGACACCTCTATTTATTCCCTGACCATTTCTAGCTTAAAAAAAACCTCTGTTTTCAGTGACACATTTGTCTTTAGGATGTTGCGGTCTATCGATTCAGGCAAACTTCAGTTTGTCTTTACCCTCCCTTTAATGGATTTGTCTGGATACATAATCGCTCAGGAATGTTCTCCGACGCATGGAAGATGTGGTTTCCAGTAGGGAAAATACTGATCCTAGCACCAACCAACATTATATAGCATGAAAAAATTTAAGGACTGAGAAACCCACGCCCGAGGTTTCGCGCAATACCAAATTGCTCGAGCGATTGCTAATACGTGCGCAATAGCTCCATCGCCCAGAAAGCGAGCCGCGCGATAGCGAATCGATTATAATTATACGGTGATGTTGTGCGTCACTCACCACTCTAGTCTTCTTCTTTACTTCTGAATCACTGCAGTTTCTCCTATTGTTGACCCCTTTTTGCCCGTTTCCTGTACTATGTGATGATAAAACGAAAAACATGATTGAAAGTCTGCAACATGAATGTCCCTGCACTTATACACCTGATTGGTAGTCCTTGTATTGTGTAAGGGCTTTAGTTTTGAAAGACGCTCCTATCGGCTCGCTCATTTAAGCGCAGCTCTCAACAGTTTCTGTCGGCAGCCTAAACATTTCGCTCCTTTCAGGTATTCCTTGTCGCGGCTAGAAACACCATGTGATACTTAGTATTAACCATGCCGGACAATATTTTCACATTTTTATAGCTTTTTTTCAAGTGTGGATCGACCGAATGGGCAATATAATATCACTATGGCGGCATTCATTATCTGATAATTTATCATACTTTCTTACTACTGATAAGACAGTCCTCAAGTTCCTTAATTTCTGGCCTCTATTGATGCATGGTATAAATTATCAACATCAAGTGATGCGCGAACCAATAAAACATTTAAAAATGCTTGCTCCTCACGTCTTCGAACTGAAAATCAAGTGCTTAAGTATGTCTACCCTTTTGCTTTTAAGAAAGATACTTTCGTTTTGCTGTCCGCGTTTCTGTCTTGTTTGTGTTTTCTTTTTGACACTTATAAACCAAGATTGATTGATTGATTGATTGATTGATTGTTGATTGATTGATTGATTGATTGATTGATTGATTGATTGATTGATTGATTGATTGATTGATTGATTGATTGATTGATTGATTGATTGATTGATTGATTGATTGATTGATTGATTGATTGATTCTGTGAATCCGCAGTTCGGCGTAATTGTATATAACCCAGCCAGCGTACCGATCTCGCCATACGTGCACCTGCCCCTGCAAGGTGACGGTGAACGCCTGACAATAGTCACGGGGCCAAAGGGAGCCAAGGTCGAGTCGCAGGTACGACGGTCCGTGCCATGCGTGGCCTTCCGTTGTCCAACCATTCTCTTGGTAGTTTTGATCAATAACATGATTACATCCTGTAGACATTAATGGCATGTTTGCACCCTTCGCTGCCTTGAATCACTGTGTGTTATCTCGCCCCTTGCATTGTACATGCCTTCCAGAGCTTCAGCTTTGCTGCAGAACGCACTGTGGCCAAAGCAACGATGTGCCGCTTTCAGTGATAGTTCAAATTACCTCTCCGCCTTTCCTTTTATTTTTTTGGCAAGATATCATTAGCCATCATTATGCGCGTGTGGAATGAGGGCTTACGGACCAGACCGCGTTCAAGAGATATCTATGCCCTTTGCATAAAAGGGTACTCCAAGAACGGCGTCGGCCTAAAAGATCCAAGAAAGATCATTCATACAGCAGCACGCAGCTATAGTCCGCGAAAAGGGAAGGAGTGGAATAAAGGAGCGGGCCGAAATGAAGCTATGCTTCGTCGGGATCAGCTATGTGAAACTAACGTCCGACGAGATGCGGTAGCACGAGCCTTCCTAGAAATTTAAACCTGGCCTCACATATTAGCCAATAAAGGACAGCAGGACAAGTCATTTCAGCCAGCATGATAGCTCTTATGCTTTCGTAATGAACAGAGCAGGCAGCTTGGTTTTGCGCCACTCGTGGTTCTCAAAATATACCTGGCAGTATTGCTTGCTACATATTTTTTGAGTTGTTTTTAACAGCGAGCTTTAAATGCCGAGGAAAGCGTGCTAGAGGCGAAGTCAATTCAGCCATATACAAAAGCTTGTGAATGCAGAAAATTGCGCACACAGTTCAACTTTGACCAGTATCCTCAGAAAACAAAGTTTCAGGGGTGGGGGGGGGGGGGGGATATAACGTAGTTCAACCGAGTAGACGCGCGAAAACACGTGCTCATTCTTCAATTGGAGGGGTCACTTACACTCCGCCTTAAGAGTATAACGCAATAACTTCAGTGTGTTAATGCCGATATGTGCAGAATTTTATTCATTCTCACATTGTTAAATCACATCGAGTCGTACCCCTACCAGTGCAATGACGCAGCGGTTAGGCGATGCGCTACTGCACTGGCATGTATCTGTTGCTATCACAACGACCGGTAGAGAGCAACGTTTCGCGACCAATCATTAATTTAACTGCCACCTGCCACCTGCCTCCCTTTGGCTATAACTGGCGAGACGCTGTTTTAGCGGATTAGACGAAGTGATGCAGAACACGCTGTGTGATTGCTTTCTATGTAGGCTACGGAGAAGTCCTGCAGGCATGGCAGAACGAGCTTATATTCTCAGCACCATAAGAGTTATGGATAATAATTTTTTGCTCTCAATCTCTATAGGTAGTAGTGCAGTTAAAATACATATATTAAGAAAAATGCATCTGTGTAGCACGTGACTCATGACCCCTTGCTTGCTTTCTCCCCAAGGCTGTTTCACTGGCTCCCCACCGACACGGCATACAAGAAAGCTCCGGTGATGCCAAGCAATCGCTAGTGTTCCAAGCCGAGGTTGAGCCGCTGGGTGCCAGTCTGTACCACGTGAAAGTCGGACCGGCCCACACCAGTCGAAAAAGTCCTGAAAACTACCTCAAGCTTGACGAAGCGGTTAACTTCATCGAGAACGAGGTACGCGTTTTCTAAGTTTCAAAATGTATCTGCTATCGAAAGAATCATTACAACAGAGGCCTGCACGATTTGGGACATTGTTTCGAGCAGTAGAGCATGCTTTAGGCTGATATGCATGCTTCATACTGCACTACATTTTCCTAAGCAATACTTTACCAGCATCAGGTTTTATACGGACGCAAGTCCTAAAAAGTTCAAGAACACTGCATGGGTCAAACTGTGCAGTGATGTCAAGGGCTGCGCTGCGCTTAAAGACAACAGCTTGCACCTTGCGTACATAGAACTGCGAACCTCTGAGAGGCCGCTTCAAATGTGGCGAATGAAAACAAATCATATGCAACACCCCAACCCATCTCATGCAAATGTATCAAATAAGAAGCGAAGATAACGTTTTCCTCGCTAGAGGCAGCGCTTCTCTCTATTATGAAATTTTAGCTGCAAAGTTTAGTTTATCGAATTTTTTTTGTACAATATGTATTGCTGTTTCCAGCGCATGCTTAAGTTCTCTATTGTTTTTTCTTAACATTTGTTTTGTTGTGGCGTAATCGACCGAGCTCAGGTCTTATTATCTTTTGTCACATTCTTTGAAGCAGCGGACATATTTTTCACCTTCACATGTCGGCCACGAATGGGATGTTGATCTCTCGCGTCAAATGCCGGGTATCAACAGAAATTTTTGTGGTATCGCACTCGATTGTACGGAAAATGAATCTCTTATGTTCTACGCTCCTCGATGGACGAACGCACCAGGATCTGTTTTCGTGACAAGTCAGGAGATAATAGACGTATAGCATTAGCACCTTGTGACAAAGACGTCGTGACTACCACTGATCGAATTCTTTTCGTTGCGTATCTCCGAAACCAAGAAATGCCTTTGCTGCCGCTTTTAACTATTGCAGAGCTGATTCCGTTCCTTCTTGTCAACAAGATTATAAAACATGGTAGAAGGGTGCCTTCTTTTTGTGATGATCAAAATCTATCAGCAAATCCTGGCTGCTATTACATATATTTTTCTCCCATCTTCCAGCACACTTCCAAACAAAATTCACGTCGTGACTTGAAATAAGTTCGCGTCAGTCACGTAAAAAAGTAACATCCATCTTACACTGAAACATTACTTGGTTCTGAACACGTTTGTGCTGGTAATCACTGCTATAAATTTAATTACGTGGGCCATATGTATGTTGCGTGCCGCTTCTTTATTTCTCACAGTGGTGGCTAACACAGATGCTAGGTTCTTATGGGGCTCTTCTTTCTAAGGGTCTTACTACTGGGGCGCCGCTGGTAAATTGTACAAAACCACTACCAATTCAAGCACGTATTGATATTCGAAGCGACTTGCTGGTTATACTCGGATGTCTTAGGTAATGTAACACTATTAAATTTTACGCTTTTCTATGACAGGCATATGTTATTCTATGCATTTCTGTGCTTGCTGTGTTAGGCTATGCTACGCTATTCTACGCTATGATAGGCTATGTTATGCTATGCTCTTCTGTGCTATGCTATTCAATGGTAAGCTATGCTATGATAAGTTATGCTAGGGTATGTAATCGCATGTTTAAAAGTTCCTAGTTGGTTGTGATAACGCTGCATCAGGCTATGCATTGGTGTTGTATATCATGGTGCTCTATACTGTGTTATTTAAGGCTCTGCTCTGGTATGTCACGCGAAGACCTGCAACCAAGTGCGAAGATACGTAATCTGACATCAAAATAATTCGAGCTTCCTGGCATAAGCTATGATAGGCTTCATCGGGTTATGTCATGGTGCTCTGTATTATGCTGCACAAAGCTGTTTATTCTGGGCTGTGCAGCACTCAGCAAAAACTGCTTCCCTATGTAAAACAACCGAATGTCGGGATACAGTTCGTGATTATGCGCCTTCTGTTTCCTGTCGTGCTTTCTTCCCAGAGATACCACATCACGTGGGATCCAAATACGGGTCTCCTTTCTTCGGTCCTCCTGCACGGCTCCAAGGTTTCGGTGCAGCTGAGGCAAACCTTCGCCGCGTACTTGTTCGAAAGGGCAGCCCCGGAGAACGTCTCCATGCCTGGCCACTACGTTTTCACCGCCACTAACGAAGCGCAGGAGTTGGGTGACCAAGTCACCTACCGCATCATCACGGTGGGTCGCACTCAAGGTCACCCGAGTACTGCCGGCAAGCCCAATGTCATTGTTACGAATCTAGCCGCGTGTCGTAGGAGGTCAAATGCAAAAAGTTTTGCTCCGCAGTCCACCAACGCGGCTTGCATCGTAGCCTCCTGGTTGAACATTTAAATTTTTTGGCAAGTGCCATAAAGGCTTACTGTGCAGGACTTGTCACTCGGATTGGAGGCGGTTATACAATACGATCCGCAGCAACTGCGCTCGTTAACATGAAAAAAGATATTAACTCACAAGACGATTTGCTACTCAATGATGCGAAATTCCGAGCAGCTATGGGTGTATATATCGCGTTCGCGGTGTAAAGCTGGTTTGTCGTTGTCATGGTCGAAAGCCACAGAAAACGTATGCTTGGCGGCGCAACAGGCAGCCAGCTGAGATTCGGTATGTTTTGGTGCTTCGTGGCTATGCACTTAGCGGGCCTTGGTTATTTCGTTGTTGACGTGCCTCGATTTACAAGTGCAGAGTGGCGGAGGAACTCCACATGCCTCTCTAAGTGCTCCATGCACGAAGTTCATACTCATGACATGCGCACCAGCGACGAGGAGAACACCTGTATCTAGCTAATATTGCGGGAGCCTCCACGTTTGCAACCGCATCGCTTGGCGTGTTTGCTTCGCGAACGTACCAGGACGCTGGGCTGCATAGCCAGTGCTACGAGGACTGCTATTAGATAATCTAAACATATCCGTACGTACCAGCCTCAACTCATCAGTTGTCAGGGTGGCTCGGCGATGACAGCTGCTGCATGCACCAGCTTGGTTCTGCTGCCGGCGCTGCCGACTCCTCAGTGCTCGGACTATCTTGCCAGAGCCACCGCATCAGCCCCCAAAAAGATGGCATTCTGGGTGAGGTTGATTTCTCTAAAGTGCAGGCCGCCGTTCTCTGCGAGAAGTTCGCTGTCGGGATCGCGAACGTGATCCCTCGTAACGCCAGTCCAAAACTAAACGAAGCAATGGTATCGACTCTCACAGAGGCCTTCAACTTCCTGCCGGTGGTATTTTCATTTGGGCTGCTGCTTGGCTTCACCGTTCGCTGCAGCAATCAGGTTTCCCACGTTTACGCCCGTTTACGTCACCTTTTTCGGTTATTACTTCTTCGGAGGGCCCATAGGTTTGAGCTAGAGCAGCGGGAAGAATGTTTTTTTTTAATTTCGAATTCGAAATTACTCAGCCATAAATGCATATTTCGCCGCCGGACGACCGGCAACCAAGTCACGAAATGCCGAACCATCGAATTTTGCTAACAAAAAAAAAATTAACCAGTTCTCATCGGTGTCCCTCTATGGCCAGTTGACGATAGAGGCTACAGTAATAAAGCTACACCGGCCTCTGCTCAGAAGCAGATGCTTTTAGCATGCCGTATACGTGATAGCGTAGGCGTATATTGTTTTGCCGCACACCTGATGCGCACGCGCAGCTGGCCCCGCCGAAGGAGTCGAGGTAAAGCGGGCACATCTACGCTAAAACGTCTGCGCTGACTAGACACTCGAACGAGAGCTTCTGGTATGCAACTAGCGAGCCACTGCATCTGCAGCAAGCAGCTAAATCTTGTGTTTTGTGCAAACAATGCAGCAATGGTTGTTGCTGTGTGCTAAATGATTTTCGTTAGTATCCAAAGTTTTACCAAAAGCGCCCGACGGCTGGGCGTGGTTGGTTCTGAGAGCGTACTTTAATTGTTTTCGATCTTAGAAATGCCATTGCTGTTACACCAGCAAGCTCTCCCTACTGCGCAAAGTCTGGCGCCAGATATTTCGAAACTAGCATATACGTGGATAAATGCGCTCACTTTGATTGCAGTGTCCATGTTTTCAACGCACTGGTATCGGTGAACGTTTGAACTGTGTTGATCGAGCAACCAGATATTTGTTTTCATTGCGGTGACAGAACCATGCGCATATGGTGTGCACTGTTTCATGTGCAAAGATTAAATTGCTTAGCAAAATATCTGAACCGATTCGGGCACTGTAATGCAGAGTGCTGTCTGAATGGAAAAACAGGAGAACTTCCAAGGGACATGCGTGACATCGCCAGTGACCATTATAAAGAGCCCCCAGATCTTGCACTCCGGACTGTTAGTCATCTTAACTTTCGTTTCGAAAGTGTGTTCTGCCTTTTCACCAAACAGGGTGAATCGAAATTGCGAATTCAGGCTTTCAGAAGAAAGTTACCAGTAGTTGACGCTACGCAAATATTGCTGTCGGGAAATCTCTCTGAGAATAAGTTTGACTGAAATGTGAATAGAGTAAGGATACGCGTAATTGAGAGAAAGAAGAATACTTAAAATGATATATACCAACACCTCGCCCAGCAGGCAGTCCAAGAAAACGCGTGATTAATAACGCCTCAGCTGCATGCGGGCTCTGTTATTAATTTCGCTTTCTTCAACAGGGTCCCCTCGTCCAAGAAATCCACCAGATCTTCAACAACTACATTTCGCAAGTGATCACGCTACACAGCGATAGTCCCTTCATCGAATTCACCTGGACTGTGGGACCACTCACGGAACTGTAAGCTTAGCTAAACGTTCGTGGGACCAAGTGGCGCCAGGGTGTTTTCGTAAAATTGACATTTAAGACAAATTGAGGCTGGCTTGTAGCAATAGAGTACTGCATTCTAATGATAAAGGCGCTACTTTCACCTAAAACTGCTGTGAACGGCACCGGCCGTTTACAGCTGTAACTGTATGGTCGTCAAGACCGATCTTTGTACAGAAATTTCCGAGGGTCGATCACACCGCCATTCATTTAGAACCGGTGATCAATGTTTTGGCGTCACGAGTTGGAATAATTTGGCGCGAAAAAAATATAGGTTTTATATGTCTAATTCTAGCGTCAAGATATGAGTCCTTTTCCGTGGAACACATATGACCATAGCGGAAAAGGGCAAAAAAATGATTTTCACTAGAAATAGAAATTTATGAAATCGTCCTCAGTGTTTCTTGAAGAAGCAATTTTTGTCGAACTGCAGTGTGAAGCGACCTGCCAGGACAGTTGACATTGCGTAATACCCAAAGGCAGTGCGCATCGTGTCTCCTGTTAAACTATAGGCAAGATACGTGCCTGTATAGAAGTAATGCTGCCAGTTACTGCAGGCGCGTAAAGGAACCAAATTACCACGCAACCCAGTGACCGTTCATGGCTTAACGAAAGAACGGAATGTTTAAGCGTTGACAAGTTTCCACTGATCTTCGGCCATGGCACGAGCATTTACTGAGCAGTTCGGTGGGTGCACATGTCTTCAAGCTGTGGAACAAGGGCCAATCCGTGCGGTTTGTTGCGATAACTGCCCAAGCCGATACAGTGCCGGAACTTCTGAAAGCCCTTGCACAAGGCACAGCAGCTCCACCATTCCTCCAAGCCCAAGACATCTCGACAAACGGTTCTAATTCTCAGGGCTGCCCCCACGTGCCCCGTGGCGCTGAAAACTGACCTCCAGGACAAGATTCCTAGATTAGGCTCAAAGGGTAGTGGAGGCCTACCCAGCCTAAGAGCTCTCTCCCTCCCCGCTACCCCCTCCCCTAATCACTTTAAACGTAAAACTTGCAATAGGTCAGAAAATGTAGTTGCTTTCTTGTACGCAATTTTGTTAAACGCATATGACTGACTAACTGTTAAGCGTCTTTCAGTTCCCACGAAATTACAGACAGCGTTTCTTATATGACCGATTACTGACGAGCAGAAGAAGACAAAAAATACAAAGTATTGTAGTGAAGAAGGGTGCTCCATCGAATAGACTAACTTCTGAACTGTTCTGAACAGGCTGATGGTTAACTTGTTAACAGGCACCCTTTCTGGATGCAGTTCGGCGATCCCAAAGTTATTCTTGGTTTTCACAGGCAGTTCAAACAGTTCGGCAGCCTCGTTACTCCATGATCCTGACTCTATCCGAATATGCTTTCAACCACGCAGAGGTTTTGGTCTTTGTTAGCAGGTGAAGGAGAACAGGAGAACATGCACGCATTGGGTGGCGGCACCCATCTACATAACGTCGCAAACATCGGTGGGAAGTACCCGTGGCACGAACATAATTTCGCGCAATGTAACCCCACCTGCTGCCGAAGTGTTCGCGAAGATTGCATTCATCTGCTGGCGCATGCAATCACATTCTATACAGACGCATGACTGTGTACACAGCTCGCCTTTAGGAAGAACGCTATCTTAGGTTCTGTCATTTCTTGTTGGCGGCCCGAGTGCTAGGGTGCTTCTAGAACTGTATATCATTGCCACTTCGGTCGGCATTTTAAAAGTTTTGTTCCAATACCCGTCGTTCTTGTTTCCATTTTTAGGATGGCGGAGCCCACCAAGCAAAGCTTTACGGGCTGTGACGTGATCAGCAAATTCGACAGCGACCTCCGCAGTGAGGGATTCTACACGGACAGTAACGGCTGGAGGGACGTGCACAGGACGTGAGTTAGGACGTCACAGTGTGCAATAACCACGAACGGCTTAAGCTGGTTGTGGCAATAACATAGTATACATGGAGAGCTCCATCATCATAGTCCAAAAACGTGGTAGGGTTTTAACGTAGTTAAACAGAGTAGACGTGTGAAAGTGTGTGTTTATCCTCGTTGGCTCCTCGTTTTGCTTTACTGGGTCGTCGGTACGTCTGCCGACGAGATTATTTCGTTATTAGTATTAGTTGATGAAGACGACGCCGTGAAGCGGTGTCCACCGAGATATGGGACACAATTACTGCGCCATTTCCTTTCGTCAAAAGCCGATTTCCTGCTATTTATTTTGAAAACCTCAGCCCATTACCTTTCTTAAGCAGTATTTACTACTCAGTGCGAGCGCAGGTTCGAAAAGCAACATTCTGTGACTCATCGGATAGTAAGATCATTCTCACCTTATGCTATAAAACGCATCTTACAAAAATACACGAGCATATTACTCATTCGCATCCACCCAAGCACAGCCATACGGCTACAGAGGAATGCTATACTGTTGCCACAGAAACTTCGTAGTAAAAGAAAATTTCATCCAGGTCCTGTGTTCGAACCCGGGGCCATCGCTTCACCTTTGCAATCGCTCTATTCGCTCCTCCTTGGGCGCTTCCCCTAAAACATTCTATCAACACTATATCTTCCTATATCTACCAACACTATAACACAATTGCCTCACAATTGAAAGTGATGTCCAAGAGAGCTAGACTGGACAGCCGCGGTTGAGTAGGTTTTGCTTCAAGATCAGGGGTGTCAGAGATTTTGATGCCGGCTAAGGTGAGTAGTTGAACTCTGGAACATTTTTGAACATGATTGAAATGAATGGTAATGGTTGGTCAGGCATTTTGTGATGCATCTCTGTTAGTGGTGATGACAGAGTTAAGCACTTCAATTCTCTAACTTTCTATGTGAGTACCAACATGGAGAAGAAAGTATGGCTGTTTTTAATTACCCAATTCAAAGTTCTTCAGAGCCATAGGAAACATTTGCGGCTTCGTATACATATCCAATAATTCTGGACAAAAGCATTCTTGAAATGGGAAAAGTTTATGAGCGCAATTTCGTATATATCGCAAAATGTCACTATCACAATCAATACATCCGCAGATCTCCCGTCAGCATGCTTGCAGTTGTTACTGTTAACGTTTTGCACTCGTCAGTAGCGCTCCCCGTTGTTTTATCTAAGGTAGTCGTAACTGCTTGATGCGAGCTACGGAAAAATCTTTAAAAATTTGCTGTACATTGGAAGAATGGACCATTAGGTTCATTATATTCATAACGGTGCCTTACAGTTTTCGAGTATTCGAAATTTTGTCCAAGAATGTTAGATATGACTAGCGCAATTGCGATTCCCTCAGTATCTTGAGATGCCGTTTACGAACTTGAGAAGCGCAAACGGGTGTGTATTTACGCAATATATGTAATGTGTTATTTCCTGTATGCATTAAACATCCCTCTGTAACCATAGACAGTTCTAGACATCAAACGGTAGCCATGCAAAGCTCATCACCTGACACTGCATTTGAAAGTATGAACTTTCATTTATCAATCACTGAACTAATTTCAATGACTTTTATGTGAAACAGGCTCTTACAAGCTATGCAAGACGCTCTCCTGAGCCTGCGTAAAGTTTGAAAGACTTCCCACGGACATGCTGGGTAGTTGACGTGCTAGGAATGCATGACACATTTCACGTGTAAACTTGGAATGCGACTGGTTATTTATTGACTGGGCGCAGGGCGGCGGTCCGAGAAGGAGATAAGTGGCCCGTTTCGTCCCATTACTATCCAGTGGCTTCCTGGATATACATTCAGGTAGGCTGGACGTTACGACACCTCGGTTCTCCGACACATGTTAAGCTGTGAGCAGACAACACATCGCTATAAAAGTGACAGGCCTGTGAAGCTTCTGTGTGCATCATAGAGGCATAAGAAAGAACTTAATGTGTTTATTATTGCGCGAAATACACTCTACCTTCGGCACAAGGAAACATTCTGAGAGCACATTGCTGCCGAATAAATTTCAAAAGAACGGCAAAATTTTAAAAATAATAAGCTCAAACTAGTCAGTACTGGACAGGCTAGCTGATTGCAACTTCCTGCGAACATAAGCGTTAAAGCTTGAACTTTATGGTGAGCCAAAAGCTACGATGCAAAGTGTGACAGAAGGGAGACCAAAGCACAACACTTCCTTTGTCCCCCCTTTTCCCGTTTAGTATCTCGCAATATGCATACCTCCCAACAGTCTCAGAAAATCAAGTAGAGTTCTCCATGCCACTTATTTCCTCCTGAGATAGCCATGAGCGTAGAAACCTGTTTATTGGTTTATTTGAACTATAATTTTTGCGCGTCATGCTTGGCTAGAATTCTTGTAGCTACAAATTTTAAGCAAGACAGCAAAAATTATATAAGAGTAAGCCATAACACGAAACTTTAGCCGTGGTGCTGCTGATTTATTTAAGACAATCCTTTTTTGTTGTTGATGATAAATAGGAAAGCAACGAAACAGGCACCTACGGTGGAGATAACGTTCAAAAATGATGAGCCGCACCTCCAGTATTTTCGAATGAAACATAAATGAGAGAAACAGTAAATTTTCTGGCCTGCAACGGTGAAAACAACAGAACAATGAGCAAAAGTAAGGACGTTAGTTATGGGTTCCATGAGACTCCAAAGAAATGCATTGAATTTATCTCTTTAGCGGCATAGCGATGCAAAGGGCCAACCGACTCCCACTCAATATAATGGAGCAGTAAATTATAGTCTTCTGATGTAGATGAAGACGATATGCTAAAACGCCTGTTTCCGTTGCACAGTTTAGTGCAACCGGTATTCGAAATTATTCTGGAGTTGCTCGCAACGTACTCAGCTATTATAGTTTATAAACGTCTCTCACAACCAAGTTGTGCAAAACTGCGAGTTGATGTGAATATGCCCACACTGCAGTACTGTTCGCCTTGCCTTTCCTACTTATCATCAACAAAAAAAAAGAATTGTCGGAAATAAATCAGCAGCGCCACGGCTTAAGCTTCGTGTTATGGCTTACTCTGATATAATTTTTGCTGTCTGGCTTAAAATTTGTAGCTACAAGGATTCTAGCAAGCATGACGCGCAATAATATTTGTTCAAGTAAATTCTTGTAGGCTTTTAAAAAACACTTATAACTTTGTCAGGTGCTGATTACGCTTTCCCAAAGCACACACCGCAAAACGTGACGGAAGAGAGTAAAAATCTGAGATGAAACACACTTGTTATGTTTCGCGTTTCAAACAACGAGGGCACTAGTATCACTCGCGTTCAGAGGTTCTCACTACACTTCACCCTCACCCGCAGGACAAGGCCAAGGATTTGCAGATGGTGGTTCTTCCGGACCGTGCCCAAGGTGGAACCAGCCTGCGCAAGGGACACATTGAGCTGATGGTAACTTTCCTGCTTACGGCTAAAGGATGGGAGAACGAAAATGATTCAGCGAAAGCGATGTCTCGGCCGTTTAACTTGAAAGATATCAACACTTGTCGGTAAAATACAGAGCAGGCTGCATTTTGATACAAGACAGGATATATAAAAGCAGTAAAGGTAAATCTCTCGCGATTTGAATACCTGACTAAATGCGCTGTTCATATATTTGTAATATGCCTAAAACATCGACAAAACAGCAAGCTGTCACAAAATTAGAGCGAAAGTGCCATAGCAATGACATCTCAAATTAAAGTGGGGAACATTAGATATAGAACGTAAGTAGTTGAAAGGCCACGCTACGAAATAGTTATGGCGCGGCATACACAAACATCTGTAATCAATTAGTGGTAAAAAAATAATACGATAATGCAACAGCAGATACCAAAGACAGCTCAGAAATTAGTATTCGAGTTGGAAGAATTATAGCAGACAATGGAAAGAAAGTGCAAAAAATAGAAAATGATATATAAATATTTCACAACGTGCCCAGGTGAAATAATAAGACAGCTAAAATATTGAGCGATATGACAGGGGCGTTATTCCGCAGAGTAAGCATGGCTACCAAGCATGTAAAAAATTGTTGCTAGAAGGACGTAAGTAATGAGTCAGAGCAATGTAGTACTTTTAGAGTTCGCGCGCAAACGTGCGCCATAAACTAACTACAGAAAGCTACGCACAGCGTACATGCATGGTGTAAATAAAGTCATAATAGAAGAGAGCACGAACGCTAAACACGCACCAGAGATTGCTCTGCACACCTGAACCTCGAAACAGATTAAGGTAGTCGTCATTTTGTCATCGTGCGTTCTTGTATCATTAGTGCGAAAGCACCAGACGGCTCATCGACATGAAAACCCGGCATCGCCCAAAAAGTGGCGGCGTCACAGAACTTGCGATTGATCGAAACAGTGTGACATCATCAAAGGCAAGAAAATGCGAAAAATTAAGCAGTAATAGTCAGCAGTGCCAGTACTTGAAACCGCTCAACTACAAAACAATAAATACAATTTCAATACAAGTGGGCCGTATTCAGAATAGAATTACAATGCAATTGAAATATAACTGCATACAACTGGACGAGAACTGGAATAGAACTGCAATGCTTTTGCATTCTTCGCAAGTTCCCTAAGTGCCCCCGGTAAATTTTTTTACCAGCTACTATGTTCTGACTGTTTCAAGGATACCAGGAACGTACACTTCAGTTCAAAAGAGCACGTTTTCTCTGCACTGAAGACATATAAGAGGTATCTGTCCAAAATAAATGTGGAGCGCAAAGGCGCTGTTTTGCTGGGCCCTGAATTTGCCAGATGCGCTGCACAACTTATCGGACTGAAACGATAATGATAGTAATACACCGATTCACAAATTTAACAAAAATGCAAATAGTTTCCATTATGGAGCGTGGCAAGCAACTCAGCTGTTACATGCACAGGCTGCTGTAGCCCACACGATGCATAAGCAAGACAGCCAGGATCGAGCGAGTTGAGAGACAGAGCTGCTCATCATCATCATCATCACACTTAGCAAAGACCGCGGCAAAGACGAAGACGGACCCATAGCACATCATCTTCCATGGAAACTTCTTTATTTATTCAACTACACCTTGGCCAATTCCCCCGCGTGGGTATGTGCCATATACCTGGGGTGAAGAAGAAGAAGAAGAACCCATTGGCGGTAGAGTCTCCCCTCTTCGTATGAGTGCTAGGCTTCGTGTGCTTCGATACTTTGCGAAACGCGCTGGCTTCAGTGCACTCCCCTCTGTATGATGAAATGGTGTGTTTTCTGTGCAATCGATGCTGAAGATTGTGAAGATCTGGAACTCGAAGAAAGAAGCACGAACAACGACAAGAAGCAATTTCATGTTCCCAGAATGACCTCGGAGGCCTCAAGCATGGCAGCGTAAGCGCCTGAGTTTCCTATAAGCGGAGATAACATCGCTTTTGAGGAAACGCGCCTGCTTCCTCTGATATTACAGCACCAAAACTTTTTCTGCAGGAGCTGAACCCTGAACGTCAGCATAGCAGTCGCGTTACCATCCCTACACCAAAGAATAGCAGTGGGTGTTGCGGGCAAATTGTCCCTTCCGCCTCGAGCACTCGCTATGTAGCCTTAGCACCAAGCTTTCATGCTCCATGGACACGCTAACAGCATGCCGGCTCATTGACCAGCTAACCTTGTGCAACAAGGCTTTGCGCGCGGCAAAATTGGTGTTGGCCGTGTTCCAGCCGGCCAAGCTGTGTCGCCGCACCTACGAAGACACAGATGACTACGGGATCAGGTACGTGGCGGCCGCATGGACAACGACGGCGCTTTCCTCATAGCTTGGTTGCCTGGCCACCACCAGCGAATCCACGCTGTGCTAGTGTACAACCGGCCGCACTTTGAGGAGCGCTCCGCCTTGTCTTCTTTCATCGGCGGGCCGGCGCCCAGCCTGCAACGCATCGCGGTGCACCTTCGCTGCTAGAGGTTTGAGCCAGAGTGCCGATTTCTCGAAGCCTTTCGGCCACCGCAGTGCCGCCTCGGAACTTCACCTGAAGGGCGTTGTGTGAGGAACACCCTCGTGCCCAGGTGGCCAAAATGCTCAGAGAAAATGTGGCAGGACTCTACACAGTCAATCGCGCTGGAACCCAGGTACCTCCAGATTCTGCCGGCACCCTGTTCCGCACATTGGCGGTGCCTGAGCTGCCCAAAAGCACAACCAGGGCCACCTCAACAAGGCGGCGTGCTTCTATTGGTGAGAATGGAACTGGACGGAGGGCCAGCACCGCCTGTCTTAAATCACAACGCCGCCGCGTTCGATCAATTGAGAGCCACGGCATGGTTTCGGAAACAACTGGTGGAGCCGGAGCACCAATACGAGCTCCGTGTCACCCTCGACGCTGCAAGGTGCTACCTCCAGGAGAACTACCCGTTCGTTTATGACACTGTGCATGCGGCGGTGTTCTGCGAGGCTGGCGAAGGTAGCACACTGCTGTGGCTACTAAACGGTGACTTCCGGCGTGCCATAATGCAGTACCTGAAGTTAAGTGATGTTCTTAATGGTTGTCTTGTGTTTTCTATGAACACTACACGTATTGCAACAAGCCGCCGCGGTGGCTGAGTGGTTATGGCGCTCGGCTGCTGGCCCGAAAGACGCGGGTTCGATCCCGGCCGGGGCGGTCGAATTTTGATGGAGGCGAAATTGTAAAGGCCCGTATACTGTGCGATGTCAGTGCACGTTAAAGAATCCCAGGTGGTCGAAATTTCCGGAGCCCCTCACTACAGCGTCCCTAATAGCCTGAGTGGCTTTTTGACGTTAAACCCTCATAAACCAAATGTATTGCAACGGTTAATTTCAACGACAGTAGCATGGGCGAAGTGTGTTGACTTTGCCCGTTCTTATTGCCCTGGAAGCCCTCGGTGGCCTCTGTTCTGTGTGCTGTACCCTGGTTGTCCTTTTATGTTCCCCGCTTGTAAAACGTCCACTGGCACGAAACGTTTTAGGGGAACATGTAGGAATCATATAAATATTCAAAAATAAGATTTTAGGAGCACTCCTGCGGTGAGGACATATGTCTGACGGCTCTTAGGGCTGCGCGCGGCGACCGGGAACACGCGAGTCTAATTGAATTATGGTCTATTTTGGCGGTTATTTCTAAAACATCCTCTTGTAGTATTGAGAAGAAAGGGGAAACCATAATTACCACAAAACAAAGACGACGAGACAAGCACTTTCTATCGCGGTCGTCCTGTTTCAAGCTTCCTTCTAAAGACGTATAATGTACAACACCACCAACTCGCGATCTTACGGCTCTAGAGAACCAGACCAGTCATGTTCCATTCGAGGAAGTTTTCCTTCGTCGGGGAATTTAAACATTGGCGCGAAGGAAACCTTTATACATTTCCAAGGAATTTTACAAATTGAAATTTTGCCCACGTTCTCAAAATTCCTCAATTTTTTAAGCCACTGCTGGGAGGAAAAAGCCAGAAATAACAGACCTTGGGCCTTAGTAAGGGTATTTTCGGTAGCGGAATGTAACGTCAGTGCGCTGGACGAGATATAGATGCTGCATCTGCGTCTCTTAAATGTTCTGGACCTTGTTCAAAAGTGCTGCCCTCTGCGGATGCCTGAGTTCAACCTACCAGCAGACGCCGGACTGCTCCCTCTCCGAAATTTTGGGCGCAATTTTCAGGACGAGAAAAAGTGTTTGATATAAGCGTATACTCCAAAACTGCACTCTTCGTCGGTTTTTTTTTACAGACAGCAGGGTTTTTCCTGAAACTCGGGATATATCTCGAGCTGTTTAACATAAGCTACATTAAGATGTATCTTAAAAATTTACAATATAATAGTGAAACACAATGCCAGCAAGCTGAAGGTATTCGATTTAGCCTAGATAATTGATTTGATGCTTTTAGTCAAATCCCGGCCTTATCTCAAGCAAAAGACATTTCAATCCGATAGCATTCAATACCCATGTTGTAAAATTTTTCCGCCTGTCTTCTTAAGCAACTGCCTATCTTTCGGCCCCATCAATCGCATTGTTTTTATGTTTCTTAAATGATGTAGTTAGGCAGAAGTAGGTGAGTAGTTGGTGGTGGGTGAAGTTTCTGGAGCTTGGTGTGGAATGGGGAGCTTGGCTGAGAATGACGACGGGTAGGTGGGCAGCCCTTTAGATAGGAGGAGTACCGCGGGAGGCTGGCTATCGGTTAATGCTTCTGGACGGCAGCTGGCTGTTCAACTGCATCTTCACATCCGATTTAGACGTTGCTTTTGTGCCACGGCTTTAGAATCTGGACGTCGGGAAAAAAAGGGGTCCACCGTTCTAGAAAACCTTCACATGACAGGTGGCCGGTGGTTCGGAAGACCCACCGGGTGGCTACCAAAGGAGAAAGGACGTTCTGACGTGTGCGGAGGAATGAGCAAGCTAAGAGTGTCTCTACGGGAATAACTTGGTGGGTGTCTACTGTGAAAAATCCAGGGGAAAGGGGAAAGTGAGCTGAGGAGGGCAACGTACATAGAATGGTGGTGTGGCTCATCTGACGGCACTCTTCCGTTCAAGTGTTTGTACGCGCGCCAACTCTAAAACTGAGTGCAGGTGAAGACTAGAAATCACAGATGGACCAGACGATAAAGTATGCTAAGTTAAGTGTCAAGACGTTTCAGGAAGTGTTAGTGTGCAATAAAGGTGGTTGCAAAGAAACATGTGTTACGTGTCGCGTCATGCAAAAGATTATGAGTCGAATGCTACGCATTTTCGTCTGATCGGCCCGCTCATTGCCTGCCAAATAATTACTTCCATTCTTGCGTGGTGTTATAGCGAATGCCGGCATTGCGTAGGGTGGAGCTACGTGGATGGTGGCGGCTGGTGTTTCTGGCAAATGGAGCTGGCTTGGGGTGGCTTGTGGGGCTTGTGAAGGCTAGAGGATTCACTTGCCAAATCTTGACATACATGACGCCGGCAGTTTCGCCATGTGCGAGTGGTAGTGGTATCACAGTAATAAGCGGCTGTTATATAGCATCGCGAGCCCAAGGTTCGCAGTACACAAATTCAACTTAGCAATGTAACACTTTAATAACCAAACCAAGGACATCAAAAATTTCGCGCGTAGTGTTTTATATTTTCCTTGAGATTTTTTTCCTTTTGTTTAGCTTTTGCTTAGAACAAGACGAAAGTTTAAACATCAGGCCATTTTCATGTCGAGAGTTTACATTTTTCACTGATGTAAAATGTGAACTTAACTGCGTTCGAAAATTGTACCAGATTATAATAAGTTAATCGGACACAAAACGTGAAATGCACATATCTGCGCACTTTCAATATTGTTCATGACTGTACTCAACAACATGCTGACTATTACACATTTATGTCGGGTTTATCAGCTTGCTACCCATACTGTTTTGGAAAACACATTAGGAGGTAACTTTTGCTACACATTCTACGTGTGCTTGCCAGCAAATGCCTCGAAGCTCAAACTTGCCACTATTGCACGTCAGGCAGTTTTTCTCTGCAGCTGCTGCGGTAGCCTGTT
This sequence comes from Amblyomma americanum, assembly GCA_030143305.2. Taxonomy (NCBI): domain Eukaryota; kingdom Metazoa; phylum Arthropoda; class Arachnida; order Ixodida; family Ixodidae; genus Amblyomma; species Amblyomma americanum. The sequence continues at coordinate 35,489 of JARKHS020008113.1, read as the reverse complement.
GCTTACATTGTGCTCCCACCTCCCGTGCCCTTTCGTGCAACACCATCGACATCAACTGCCCAGCTCCACCGGTACCACATGACTAACGATGACCTCGGCAATCCAGAGACCATAGAAGAAACCAGCAGTGACGGTCAGGGACTGGTGGCCCGAGGGAAGCACTTCCTTTTCCTGGGTACCGCGTCGGAGGCTCGCCAGCTGTTGCGTCCACAGGCGTTGCAGTTAGTTTACAGGCCGGTGCTGGTGTTCGCTCCCGCTGGATGGCAGCCCAAGCAAGAAAAGGTACGCATCTGTGGGAGTGCCGTCATGCGACGCTCACGCCTGATAATTGTCAAACTTTGCTGCGCAACCTGAGGTGATGGATTGGTCGCTGGACATCGCCAGTCCAGGTTATTGTTATAATGTTTTAGTGCTAATCCCGCCACACTACTATATCCACATTAACGTCTGTAATAAATACTCAACCACGAAGGCAGAGTCCGGTGGTGTGGGAATAAGGTCGCTAAGGTAGGATGACCGTGATTGGTGCAACAGTGGACTGAATTGAAGCTAACTAGGCAAGCCTTCGTCTTAAAGTTATGTGATCGGGCAAACAATGATATCTGTATGTAAGTAAATAGTTCAGAGGTGGAAAAGTCGTCAATGAATAATGAGAGGGGCTTTCCTAATGCCTGCTGTCTGAAGCCACAAATACATTTCTTGCACTTCAGCGACAAAGCTGCATTTGTCAGAAATTGCCTAAAATGGCGGCCTTGTAGTAACCTCCAAGAAGATGATGTCAGCAGTCAATAAAAAATGAAAGCATCTTACGTGCACCCACTGGTAGCTCGCATCACCCCTGGACTGAAATTCCATAACTCATGCGTTCGTGTGGTAGCAATTTTTATGGTTTTCTACCGCTTTCTGGTGTCTACAATGGTGGGAAAAGATGCCTATTAACAGTTTTATCTTCACAAGACATTTTCTAGCGTATTTATGCATTGCTTGAGAAGTTTTTTTATTACAGTTGACATTTCATTTTTCTCCTTCTGACAGCCACAAAGAAAGACAAGGACTGACAGTCTGTTGTGTCCATCTACCTTACTCTCAGTCCTTGTCTATGTGCGCGGCCAGAACGAGCAAAGCTGCATTTCTTCTTTCACATGATCGCATCGCTGCCCTAATAATTAGGCCTGTGTGCTGCATGCTGCGAATGCTCTTCGTGGCTATTTGCTTCTCAGTGCCAGCTTCTTTTGCTCGGTCATATTACAACATTAGGAAAGAGCGGAGGGGCAAAACTTTTTCCCATTGAGTTTGGACAGTTCAATATTCTGGCAGCTTAGAGGAACCAATTTAAAGATTATTAATAAACCAGTCAACTTAATCAAGCAGCAGTAGAGTGCATTTGACTCTGTGTGTTGACATTAGCGAGCGCTGCAGAAAGGAACACTAAATCTGTTCAGCATAACGGCATGTGTCCAGCATAACGGCAATCAAAGCGTCGCTAAAGCTACCATCACTCGAAAAGAGAAGAATACTAGCACTATTATCACACTTTCGCAGATTGTATCACAGTCACTCTTCATTCGCTTCATACTATATTAGACCCACCCACCGTATCTTTCCGCGCTTAGATCATGCTCTGAAAATCAAACCAATCTTCGCACGTACCCACGTCTTTAGTTATTCACCATTACAAGTTACCGGGTGATATTGTCTTCACCTTAAATCATGGCGAATTAGTGCAAAAACTTAAGTGTCTTTTACAAATAAATTGTAATTAGGAAGGCTCGATTCCTGCATATGCTCAACTTCGAATTTTCTGTACTTTTTTTTCCGATTTTACCTGTTGTTTTGGATTTGTGTTGCTTGTTGAACTACGTGTGGAGTATGGTTTATTTCTAACTTTACAACCCCCCCCCCCCCCTATGTAATGCCTGAAAGGGGCCTTTAGGGTATGTGAATAAAAAAAATGTTCCCTCCAATCGATTTATGATGTCATTACTCTTCACGTGTTCAGTTTTCCACACTGCGGTCATCTCTGCCTAGCACGGTGCACGTGCTGACTTTGGAGCGGCTCTCGCCAAGCCAAGTTCTGCTTCGACTCGAGCATCTTGGGCTCACTGACGCTCCCGTTGACGTTAACGTCACGGTAAGTGCCGGCCCCCCATAAATTAATCGCCTACTGGTCGCACCAAATGATAGTAGCAGCATCAGTATAGCAAGCAATAACGTTCACGGAGGGGGGGTGTATTATTTGGCATAAACTTTCATGTCCACAGGTTGTGACGATGGACGTCTTTAAAAGGACGTCAAGGAAAACACGATTCAATTTTTTGCTTATTAAACAGGCATTCTGTGGCCCTTTTTGTTTGTGTCTGTGCGTATTCCTTGGCAGTTTTAGACAGTTTTTGTGCCCGGATAACTTAGGGTAGACTACCCCACCATTCACTCCGTCATCACTTTGTCCTTTTCGTTTTTGGTGTCATGGGTTAACATAGATTTGCTAGAAAATTTTTAAATTCAATTTCCACAGAATGACATGCCTCTTTGCTTCCTCGGCGAAAGTCACCATAGACAAAAGCGCCATAGAATAAACTTTTACCAGGCACCAAATTGGTACCGAATTTGACTCAATTCCCGGATACTGTTACAATTCTCTGTACGCTTCAAAATATAGACCACCTTTATGAGATATCGGAGACTTCCAGTTTTCATCTTTCGATGTTCAGGTATTTCTGTGTTAGGCTTTCCTGTTTTGTTAATCAGATAACAAAAGAGCTGTACCTCGAATAGATGCACGAATTCGGTCCATCCAACGAATTATTTTGGAGTTCCAAGAGCATAATGTAACAAAACTTTTTTCTAAGCAACCAGATGTTGTCAAGAAAAATTCCCGGAAACTTTCACGCACAGAAAGCAGACCAGCACTTGAAAAACACTTCGCTATGCAAACATTTATATAGCCCCTGACAGGGCACAAATGCTTCGTTCCTTTTCATGAAATAGTTTTTTTGTTGTTTATTAGTATATCCTTGCCAAGCTAGATGACGGACTCACAAATTTAAAAATTTGTGATTTGCATTGTAGCGCATTCGTCAAATATTCAAAATTTTGGTGTAAACCAAACAATGCGGTTCTTCGGTCGAGACGTTCTTGTCTTGTAGACATATTTGTATTGAACCATATAACTGACTGACTGCATTAATTATTGATTGATTGGTCGATCGTTTGATTAAGAAGATACTAATTGAGCGAGGGGTGAGTAAAGTGATCGAACCCGGAGTCGGAAGGCACTGTTGGCTTATTATTGACCGTTACACCAATCTGTCCCCTTTGCTCATTCTTTGACCCCACGCTTGTGATCTGCAGCGACTGCTGGCAGGCCATCGCCTCAACGACATACAACCTCTGACGCTGGGAGCCAACCAATATCTTCCGGGTGCCACACGACACCGCTGGTCCGTGCAGCGCCCGAACGCAACCCCTCATCCGCTAGAAGACATACGCATGGACGCGCCTGAGACGACCTTGGTTGGAGATACGGGTGACACAGTAGTGAAGGTCGTGCCGGGACAGATCGCCACCTTTCTGGCGACACAGCGCACTGAGTGAGCAAGCGCCGACTTGGACCAATGCGACCATGTGCGAATTAAACTCTGAAGAGCTCCTAACAAAACTTCTTGCCCGACACCAGACACGAAAATGACGATCTTGCCAGACACTTGCCTTTTCCCAAAGCTATTAAAAGGACTCCCTAGAATGCCATTGCGTAGTATTAAGCAATGTTTCAGAAAGGAAGTGAATTTTTTTTAATAACGGCTTTGCTCCTTAATACCGGCTTCGTTCTTAATATCATCTTCGTGCATTTCCGTAACGCCGTCATTTTGCCATTGACATTTTTGCTCTAAAAACAGCCATAAGCTAAGGTTCACAGCATTGCCTAGAGCCTCGTCAAGCTGTCCAGCCTTCAGTTCAACGCATATGCAGAAACGTAACTGCATTATATGCGCAAATAAAGCATTGCAGTATCCGTCTCTAGCAAGTCCTCGCACCTACAAAAAGGTAAGGCCGCCTGCAGAAGATCTTTTTCTTTGTTTGGTTCCCCTGCCACTTTCTTAGTGCTTACTTAGCTTCTCTTAGTGTGGGCTTGCCCACGCTTTGTGGGCAGAGGCCTCTGCGTAGAGAAGACGTCTTCCACACTCTCGCTTCCTTTTGATAGCGATCAACTTTTTCAAGAATGCCAGCCACATTTACGCACTTACTTGGGCTGACTGATGAAGGTTTTGTCAGGCTCCCTCTCGCTCACAGCGTGGTACACACAAAGGGAGTAATCTGGAGTGCATAATTGTACTATCGGCCGAAAATGTCAACGGGATTGGGGCATGCTGGAAAAAATTATTTTACCGCACTCACGTAAGCCAAGCGCTTGTAATATTTGCAGATATGTTGCAACGTACATGATCTATCACCTGGCAACGCTACCTGCCCTCTAACGAATCATTTATACAGGAGTAAAAAAGGTGTGAACTGTCCACCAGCCCACACCCTTTCATAAAAGTATGTGCGCTAGAGAAAAGTTGACTCCTTTTTCACCCTTTTATGTTTAGAGAGGGCCGGCTGCATCGCGAGGTAGCGCTGTAATAATTGGATTTTCTGAGAATATGTACCCCGTAAACACTTTGTGCAGATATTAACATTGCTAGGGTCTACATTAAGTGTCAGGTATGCTAACATACACGAAGTAGTGCGGCTTGTTATAGTGTTTCCTCTCAAGGATGCAGTGCTAACCACGGTGAAGTTAACCAGGTCCCCCTAAAGGTATTATGAGCCCCGTTTAACGCTTCAGATGCATCGAAATCATGAAGCGCGCATAAAAAATGTCATAAGTAGAACTCCGAAGCCCGACTGAAGCGATTAATCTGCATTCAATGTTTCTGTTGCCTCCAGAATTCAGATTTCAGGAGGTCTAGGTGAGATTGCATTACATAAGTCAGGAGTGGAAGAGGATTACGAGAGGGAATTGTCTTGCTCTGAAGGTCAATCGGCGGGCGCTAATAATGGAGATTCCCCGACGCCTTTCATGGCAGAGACAGCTTTTCCTCCTGAAGATGCAATTTCCGTTGATCCAGCATAGCAGCGCACATGTCTCGCATTGCCGAGTAAACCTAAACATTGCCTGGACGTAGTGTGCGGGTTGAAAACAACGTTTCTCTCCGCAAAGAAGCGGGCAACGACGCGAAGCCACGTTTGCGCAACGAAATGGGGCTCCCCGCAGTTTTCACCGCCGCACTGATCGTCTATGCAAGGCGCAGAGGAAAGCGGCCAGGAATTAAGGTTCTTCAGTCCTCAACGGCTGATTGGTGCATTCATATTCGAGGTTGTGGCGAAGTACTACGCCAAGGAGGACAAATCCTGTTCTGGTGAGTGGGTTGTGTTATCGGCTCTGGCCACCGTGATCAGGCAGAACCCTAGGCCTTGTTATGCAGTTGCATTGACAGATTTTTTTTTAATTAGGCTGAGAATTTCGGGGAACTCGGACTCGAAAAGCAGTTCTCTTGCTCGCGAGGCGGATGCTCTACCTGTACGCGATCACAGGATGGGGCAAAACATCACGTCCAACGAAAACATGTTTTTTTATGGTTTTATGGGGGTTTAAGCGTCCCAAAGCGACTCAGGCTATGAGGGACGCCGTAGTGAAGGGCTCCGGAAATTTCGACCACCTGGGGTTCTTTAACGTGCACTGACATCGCACAGTACACGGGCCTCTAGAATTTCGCCTCCATCGAAATTCGACCGCCGCGGCCGGGATCGAACCCGCGTCTTTCGGGCCAGCAGCCGAGCGCCATAACCACTCAGCCACCGCGGCGGCTAAATAACAAAAAGTAGAACTTAGACTGAGAACAACGTAGCAGAATGTTGGCAGGTGTTGGGAGGTATGAAAGTACACCGTTGGGAGATAAAAAGAGAGCAGAGTTGGTCAGTGAACAAACGCGGGTAAGTGAAATTCCAGTAGAAATCAAGAAGAATAATTAGGCTTGGTTAGGCTATGTAATTGGAAGGTAAGGTAACCGACCGTCGTTAAAAGTACCATACTGGATTCCAAGACAAGACAAGACAAGACAAGCGCAGCAGGGGGTGGCCAAAATTCAGGTGGGCAGATAAGAACTTTAGTGGAATAAGTTTGTCGCGGCTGACACAGGGCAAAGTTAATTGGAGAAATATGAGAGATGCCTTTGCCCTCTACTGGTCGTAGTTAGGATTGTGATGACAGTGATGAGTGTTCAGCGACACTGTTCATTGTTTGAACACATTGACCATCACGAAGTAAAGAAGAAATAAAATGTCACGCAGCAACCACAATAATGCAGAATACCAAATTTCAGTCCGTATGATAACACAACCTTTATATACTGCAGGTGATGGCATTAAGGCTTCTTTTCAGGCCGAAATTTAGAATCTTCGAAGCTATGCAAAATTTCTGCTCAGCGTCTGCGCCGAAAATTTGCGCCTGCTGGAGGAGCCAAGATTGTCATCTTGAGTTCTACAGCTTCGTACCATCCTAATAGGTGGCGTTTGAATCGATCCAGCCTCCCTATATAGAGTCATAGTACGATGAACTAGAATGAGGTTATGCCCCAATGCCTCCTGTTGGCAGCGCAAGCGTTGCCACCGCAACTGCGACGCTCAAAAACCCAGACCCCTTCAGCAGTGTCGCCGCAACCTTTATGCCGCCTACCGGAAGGTGTAGGAGTAGCCATTGTGTCTGGCGTCGACTACACATAGGGAATGTGAGCTGGACGGCCTCCCGTTTCGAGATTTCCGCCGTGAATATGCGCGTACCGGTCCCGTTGCTCTACCTGGCACATTCGTTCGTCGTTCAGCTCTTACTGATGTCGACGTCTTGGCGATGTCCGCCGGCGCTGGCGGCCAACGAATGCGAACGGATGGTGAGTGTCTCGTTGTGAGGCGTCATTTTAGCGAGTGTTAGTAATGGCGTAATATTCGAGAAAACGCTCCTCATGAGGCGGTGGTCCACGAAACACAGCTCTCCAGCGCAAACCACGCACTGGTAAAAGATTTGGCCGAGGTACTTAGTTTCACAATTCATCACGTGTTATGCCATGCTGTCCCATTGAGGAAAACCTCGGAATGTCAACTTAAATAATTCAGTTTAACTTCCAATACCCATTAAAACACAACTTAACTCTATGTTCTTCTGCTGAAACAAAGAGATAATATCTGTCTATATTTCAGACTTCACAAACCTATACGTACTGCAGCTACTGCGTATGCACACCAGAACGGGCCGAATCTGACAAAAAAGTTTAGCTGAGCACAGCCTCTACTGACGACCTACGCATTGCTGCTCTGAGAATTTGCACATTATTCGTGGTCGGAAGAGACGCAAATTATTTGCATCTGTCGATTCCCGGAGGGGCCGGCTTATCAATTTCACGCTTGATACGTGGCGATTAGTAGAACAGAAAGAAAGAGCCTAGAAGTTACTTCACGTGACACTTTTATACTTTCACCAGTAGCACATATTATGGGAAAGCTTGTTGCATATGTGATGGAATCATTCTGTGAAAAATACTACTTGAACAATGCTGCGCAATTTGGCCGCACAAGGAATAGAAGTACGACTACACTTCTTGAAGAATTTTCTTTGTTTATAATGCACTGGACAATATTCACATTGTGTTAGCCTTAATTCTGGGCTTAACTAAGGCATTTGACATGATATACCATACGCTTTTACTCGAAAAATCAAGCTCACTTGGTTTTCGTTGTCATTTTAACAAGTTGTCAATTATTTTGCAGATAGGTTGCAGTGCGTGATCCTTGAAAATATGCGCGGAGATTTAAAAAATGTTAAATTCGGTGTACCTCAAGGAAATACACTTGGCCCACTGCTTTTTAACGTATATGTATCCGATGTGGGTTTAATACAGCTTAGGTCAAACTTTTTTCAACACGCTGACGATACAGCGCTAGCACTTGAAGCTACTGATTATCGTACAGGAGGGGAAACATTTCAAATAGTAATAAGTGGATACGTGGACTGATTCTCGCAAAATGTCATTTTTTAAACGTTAACAAGACAAAACTAATATGCTTTAAAAGCCCTCATAAAATTGTTACTTTAAACCAACCACTGTATCTTCTCACATCCCATTGTTACCAGAGTGATTGTAAAGCTACGAATATGGAAAGAACCGCTCTCTATCTGGCCATTCACTTTGATCAACACCTTACATGGAGCGACCACATCGCCTACCTCTCTAGAAAGATAAGGGCCATTGCGGCTATGATGTATCACCTTCGTAGCAAATCTCCGCTTCATCTGAGACGACTGATCTTTACAGCATTAGTAGAACCTGTTTTAAAGTACGGCAATACTGCATATGGTAACGGCTCCGAATACAAGAAAGAAGCATTAAATGTTATCCTAAAAATAATACTGAACATTATATCTTATGCCACCAAACTACACTCGGTTGACATGAAAGGGAAATACGATTAATCTTTCAGATTCGTGAACTCTTTCACATTGTTGTGTTAACACGGTATTAATATTCAACTGAATATAAGACTCTCGTCAAAAAAAAAAGATGTGACCTTGAGCAGAACGGAACGTTTTGTCAAGCCACGGGTTTATACAAAATATGCTAAATAGATGCGCAATTATTATGTATCAGCTGTAATTAATAAAATTCCCGATGATCTATGTATTGCAACTAACAAGCGTAGGATTACAATGGCCATAAGAAATTGATTTGTAAATGTATTGCCTTGTGTATAGCTTGAGTTCTTTCGTAAGTGCTATTTTGTGTTCACGGACATTTTTCTCTATGTTAGTAAGACTGTTTAGACAATAAATGTATGCATATAGACTTATTTCTTCACCTGTTGCCTGATCAGCCAACGAGCAAAGTTTGCTTAGGCAGAGCAGAATTTATGAATCTGTACGCATACAGACGAATAAATTTTGATTTGATTTGATGATCTTCAATGATCACCTCAATATTAATCAGAATATTGCGGCCGCAATAATTGAAATCATTCAAAGTGATAATGCATTTTTAGTTGAAGTTTTCTGCCAGCAGCAATTATCTACGTGTATAATTTCCGTTTCAAACGATACGAGAAGGAAATTGAGACACTCACCTCATTTACTTTCGCACCATTGAACTGTGCCGGGCGCAAGTTCACACAATGACGGGCAGAAATTCCGTGCATCGTGCTCGTAACAGCAGAGGCTGCTTTTGACAAGTAGTAGCCCCTAAAACGATTCAACCATGGGACAAATGTCTTCAATAGTGACGCAAAACTTGCGTGGATAAGCACGTCAGGATAATCTCGCTTAAATTTATAAATTTCAAACGTAGAAGTAAACATTGTACCCAGCGTTCTTTTTACACTAGTAATTCGGGAAACGTTGTGCACTCAATTTACTGTCCGCACAATTTCATTACGGAGCCGATGAATCCGGAACTAACTTTTTCTTCCCGCTTGAAGCAGTCTTGAAATGGTCCACTTTCTCTTATTTCACCTGCAAAGTGTCTGCCAGGAATGCCCTGAACGTTCCGCATGCGCATAGTCTTGGGACGCAATGACTCCAGCCTCAGCCTCACATATCGTCCTCCTAAAAAGCGCCTGCAGCATTAAGCGGTTTATGGGCAATACTTGGTGGCGGGCTCGTTAACGCAGTACATTTCTTTGACCTTTTATGCAAAAATACGTGGTGGGAACCAATAAGCGCTTGAATGCTGCATGTTGAATGCTTGGAAACTCAGGAGCAGACACGTGCCGCACAGAGAACTGTTGTAGTTTCCTTGTGTTTTGCACTTGCTCAGTAATGGGGACGATAGTTTCTCGAGACGTCCTTTGAAACTCTAGTTTAAGCTAAGCGTTATTGTGTTCACTTTAATATTGAATGAATGGGTATGCGCGAGCGCCGAACAACTGTCTTTATTTAATTGGCTAGCCTTACTGGCCGCAAAGAGCGATTTCAGCGATTAATGTTTGGTCCTTGTCAGTCGAACAAACACGAAGAATCCCAGACAAAAACGTACCTTGGGATTGATTCGAACCCAGGAGCGGTGGGAACAATGTGTAGAACCTCATAGCCACAAAATGAGTGTGGTGCCACTTTATGGATTGACGTGAACACAACCTGTGCTCCCCAGTGAAAAGGGATATCACATGTTGTGAAGGTGATAGAAAGTGATGGAATGGTGATAAAATGGTGACTAAAAGTCATAAGGGGGTGATAGAGGAGCTGGCAGCAGCACTGGCGCGGTACATTCCATGACGTCATAATAGGTGGCGTGAGCTAACACAAGTTGGATGCCGAATAGAAATTCCAGGAATAAAAAATTTTTCAATTGATTTGCAATGGCCCACAAAAGGCGTTTTGTTTGCAGTTGTTTGAAAAACATCCAAGCAGTCGCTGGTGTGGTCAACTGCTTGCTAGTGCATTCAGACATTGCTTTTGCAGAGCATGACCTGTCGTGTTCTTCTCGCAGTTTTGCGTGTAACCCTGTCGCCCACACATCACCTCTCTCTCTCTCTCTCTCTCATGTGGTGCTTGGTGAAGGTTGCAGGAAAGCAAGTGAAACACTCTGCTTTCATTAGTGCCGCGAAAATTAGTGTCATGGTTTCGTGCCCAGGGCTGTCCCGCGACCAAGCGAGGATACATCAACGTTCACCTGCTGAGTCACAGCCACAACGATGCCGGATGGTACTTGCCCGTCGATGATATGTACAGCCTTTGTAAGCGTGTTTTCTTTGTCTTCCGATTTTAGGAACAATTGCATTTTTTTTCACAATTTTCCCCCTAGGTGCCTATGCACCACTAAACCCAACAAAACAGATTTTTGTTTTGAAACGGCAGTTTCTGGTAAGAAAAACCTAAGACCAAGCTTGTGACGCATAAGTGACATAATTATTAGCCAGATTATATACATTATTGAATTGGTTGACTTTTATCTGCCGATGCAACACTGTGTGAGTAATAAAAGCCAGCAGTAAAGGGTTATACATTAATATAGGTCACCTGCGCTTCTTTATCATGCTTCTGGAGAGGTGACCGTTAACAGCGCTGCCTTAGAATATGCAAAGGCGCCCTACGTGGTCGCCTTAGCTTCAGAAGCGCATAATACACTACAGAAGTAAAACAAAAGGCAGAGGTCAGTGGGGCGACTTCAGAGTACAAGGAGGAGTTCTATGTACCGTCTTCTCTCCCCACTGCTCCATCTTTATTTTGCACTCTATTCACCTCCACTCGGTTAACTATTTACAAAATTAATTTATTATTAGCTGTTAACTCACGCCAGTCATTATTGCCTGTCTGCGCTGCTATCCCACACAATTCTAAATAGGCTTCTCATGTAAGAAAAAAAAGTGCTTTCCGCCGACCGTCCGTACAAGCCAGCTTTAACGGGAACTATGCGCTTAATTTACGGCCTTAAAGGGGCTCGGAAACCTTTTCTGAGGAGAGCACGTTAATTGCTGCATTGTGTTGTCATGAAGACCTGGGCCAAATAAAACAATTTACACGCAGCAAAGAACCCACACTCGAGCAGGAAATTTGACTTTTTCTGGAAAATTTTTCGTGCTGAGACCTTCCTCCTATGCACGCTCCAGGGAATGTCGGTCCAGAGACGGTCATTGGTTAGATTCTTTCAGACGTAGGGCCACTGCACTGACCGCGGCCAGTAAGCTGCGTCGCTCCCCTGGGAAATTCCTGCGCGCGTCGGCGGTAGGGCCGGTGGAGAACCGACCTTCCAGCGTGCGAAAAGAGACGATAGGAGAGGAAACGGCGCGAAAACACTGCAATTTAAATTCTTCCAAGAGCCAACTTAGCTTCTACAAAGGGAATTCAAAAAATTTCTTGCTGGAACATATTCGTCAAACGTAGTCGTTTAACATCCTAGGCATACCGCAACTTGTTAGAACCCTTTTAATGAATGTGCGTCAGCTGCACAAGCTCAGTGTATATAGTCTCCGGTTGTTGTTGCTAACGAGTCCACGGGTTTGATCCTGACCGTACCACTGACAATTCAGCTGAGGCCTAATAGAAGAATCCCCATAACTCGAGATAAAGAGACCAAGGGGGTCTGTAATAATCCGGGATCCACTACTACGAACCTACTACAGTTACCCACATAACACAGGGCAGCTCTTCTCATAGAGAAAACTGGCTACATGCGCAGGCTGTGCAGAGAAGTGCGCGCAACTGGTTTTCGCGAGTGCTGAGTTCTCACAGGTCGGGGCTCCTCACGGGGCACGACGCTGTCGCCCACTTTGTTCAATGGGACAATGGCTGACCATCTTCGCTGCTCTCTAGCCTTCCTGATGTGCATCTTGCCCTTTACGCCGACGGCATCACGATAGGGATGGCGACAGGCTCAGAAGACTCCATTCAACATAGCCTTCAAGAAGCCTAGGGGTGACACAAAACTACGCGACTGAGACCGTCTTTAATTTTGCACCTGAGAAGTCGAAACTGCTCTTTATCCGCGCGTGCACACGAACTCCCTCAAATAGACAGACTGCGGGTGCTAGGCCTTCACCTACAATCTAACGGCCGAGCGATCAACACTGTACTATCAGCAACGAATGAAACGCAAACAATAAAACTGAGGTGACAAGAAAACACCAGCATATTAGCTCCAGGAGAGAAACACAAGCAAGGTTGATTAAAACTTCGGTAGAAGAGTCTTCACGCCTTCGAAGTTCAAATAAGTTGAGCTAGAATTGAGTTTCCGCTGGCTGAGGGCTTCTCATTTTCCTGTTCGTGTCTCAATTATCTTGTTCGCGTTTCATTTCTTTCTGATAGTAAAGCTGCTGTAGAAGTAATTTGCACAGGCGCAAACTTGATTCGCCGCATTTCAAACAGACGCGGAGGGCTCAAGCAAAGTGACACCATGCGAATCGTGCAAGAGTTCCTAATCAGATGTGTGACGTTACACGCACCTTATCAAAAATCAATCGAAGCGAGCTGAATAGCCTTAATGACAAAGAATGTTCGAATGCTGTTCGATGTCAGTGAACGTTAACTAACTGCAGCTGTGCGAAATTACCCCTTAGTCATTCACTGTCACGTACCAAACAATTCTGGATAAAAGTATTTTTGAACGGGAACCAATTTACGAGCTCAAGTTTTTTCGTAAATTGTAAGATTTCACAATAACAATCAATATATCTGCAGATGTTTCGTCGGCAGGCTTCCACTTCTCTGCTAATAGCGTTTTTGCTATCGTCAAAAGCCTTCCCCATTGGTTTTGTATGGCTGTCTTAACAGCTCGATGCGAGCTACGGAAACAATTTAAAAGAAGGGTTTCGCGCTGCGCATCGAAAGAATGGATCATTGTCTTCAGTATTTCCATAACAGTACCTTACAGTTTTCCAACTGATATTCAAAATTTTTGCCCAAGAGTGTTGGGCATGAGAATCTTTTTCTTCCTTTTCTCGCTCCCTTCTTTAGCCCTTCCCACATTGCGCCATTAAGGAGTCCAGCGAGTCTGCAGCACTAAGTCTATCCTTTCTTCCCAGCAGTTTTCGGTATATACGTTTCTCGAACTCGCTACCATGTAATACGTGGAGACTACATAACGACGGCGCGGCGTTGCAGACGTCAACAGCATCTACAATACCACCCTGGAGGCTCTCTATCAAAACCCCAGGCGTCGGTACGTGTCGGCCGAGAGCTTATTCTTCTCCTGCTGGTGGAAGGAGCAACCATTCGACGTCAGGAAGAAGGTTCGAAGGCTTGTGCGGACAGGTAGGTCCCTGTGCTGTTTAGGAAATGAAAACGACGCGGTGATTTGCGTTGGCATCGGAAACAGAACAACACATATGAGAGCGTTTTATTCCTCTCAATAGTCTGTGGAACTGATAGAAAATGCAAAGTGGGAAACACGAAGGAATCATTCCATGGCAACTCAACAGGCAACGAGCAACTCTGAAGCCAGATCAAATGACTGAAAACACGAAGTTTGAAAACGCATTTAACTTAGGTAAGAAAAGTTGTTGAGTATGTGGGAAACAAAGCATAAATCTGATTAGAAAACTTTGCAAGACAATGGCCGTGCCTATCAAGATGTCGACACAGGCGTGATCACTATCGATGAGGCCCAAGTGAGCAGAGATAACGAAGGTGATGAGAATTCATATGCGGTAACGTACGTAAGTAAAAACCGTTTGGATGATTGGTAACTTAAAAGCATGTCAGGAATGTAAACATACAAATTGAACAATTAAACTTAGTATAGGCTAGAAGCAAAACAAATTTATATTTGAAAGGGGATAGTTTCTAGATAGGCCCTACGACAAATTGCGCAGAAACATATAAGGGAACTAACACCAAGCAGGGAAGCATCACCGGCACCCCGTTTCAGAAGTCGCACTCCTAACATCATTCTGTCCATTATGCTCGTCATGTTGGTTCCGCGGCTTTGTTAATTTCAAATCTTAGTAAACCGTTTGTGCAGTTTTTTTTATATATTTCTCACGCTGAAAGCTGAGGCATCCATATAAAATGCAGTCTGTGGAGATTTCTACCCAAAGTTTGTTTTAGTTAGATATAATTTTTGGTGTTTTCGAGGCTGTCCTGAGATTTAGGAACAAAATACGTGCTTAATGCTGAAAAATTTGGAGCAGAAAATGCAGTTTTTTTATGACGTATGTTTCATACTTGCTACGTTGATGATGACGTGGAAAACATGACAGTCTTCGTGATCGCTGGCTCTAAGCGGTTGGCAGCCAGTCCAGCGTCAGGTATTACAAGCTGAAGTGTACATGACGTCACGAAAGTTTACTTGTTAAGCCGGCCGAGGATACCCCTTTCTGTATTTCTTTTCTGGGGTCCTTAGTGCCTTACGACGACTGTATGTTTAGCGAGAATAGTGTTTTTGTGATTAAAATGTGGTAATCAATCTTCGTAAGTTAAATTCAATTTATCCTCAGTATGTTAACACCTGTCGGATATGGAGTCAGGTGATGTCGGGTCGGAAGTACGGTGTAAAGAACGTGAGCTGCGGTAGACGACAGGAAAAATGCACTAAGAAATTCCGCAAAGTCGCTGTGCTTTGCTCAACGCAAATGGGGCGCCGCTGGTCTCGTCCCTGTTACATTCGCTAGCGCCATGTGAATACAAAGAGTTCGCTTGTAATGGCGCCTGAATGAAGCTGTAGAATATGGAGTGTGTCATCTAGGCGCTTCCTGAACGCTATGCTATTTTCGTATACAAAGCTGATTGTTTTCTGGTGTCGACGCAGTTAAACCTGTTCGAACCTGGATAAAAAAAAACGTGCTCAACCTGAAACACACCAAGCCTATTTGCGAAACTAACGATGACAATTGTTTTTAAAATGGGCACCTTTGTATTTTACTCTTGATCCGGTATGACCGTAGCGAGTCTGGGTTTTTGTTTCTCATGCAAGAGGGCTCTGAAGTGGCTAAAATATTTCTGTCCTTATAGATAACTCGTTCATTTAAGCGGAATCAGTCAAAAGAGCAGTAATTGCTTTCGTTTAAACAAGTTTGTACCCTGAGTGGGGATACTTTAGGGCCTAGTAAAAATTGCATAGTTAATCATCGAGGAAGCTGATAAATTCATGGGTCGAAGTCTTGGCATGCTGCTGAACGTATCATGACGGGGATATATACTGAACGGTTTTCTGTTATTTCACGCCAACTATTTATACGGCTTAGCTCCTGTTAATAAACGTATCTGTCACCTTTTTATTTCCGCAGTGAAGTGATCGGGGTATTCCTATCACGTCTATACAGTCCTGTGAGCATGATTGCGCCGAGCAAAATGTGTTTATAGAAATCCAGCAATGTGCAGTATACCTCAAATAAGTGACTACCACTGACGTCCATTCTGGGTAGCCACATGGCAATAAAGGAAGACTAAACAGCATCCTCGCAAACTCCGCAATTTTAAAGTTCGTTCTGGTTAGGGGCCCTAACCTGGGACCACAGGCGTTCCAGGTAGCCTGTTCGCTGACTGCGCTAATCAGGACGGCTAGCAGACAGAAGCGCGAAGCCTAATTGATCAGTTACGGTATGTCAGAATAGTGTTAGTTCAATTTTTTTAATGTAAATCCCCCGAGATCGAGTAGATTTCAAGAGAGTAAGCAAATTCTCCCTTATTAACTTTCTCTTCTAGCACTGTGGTTGTGCTTGTGGGAAGAGTAATTACTCTCATATATAACGTTTATCCAGTTAACGACTACCATGCTAGATGCTGAAATGCGATCTCGCAGGACAGCTCCAGTTCGTGGGTGGTGGATGGGTGCAAAATGACGAGGCCGTCACTCACTACACAGCGAGCATCGACCAGATGACGCTGGGACTCAGGTTCCTGAATGCCACGTTCGGGCCTGAGTGTGGTGTCCCCAGTGTTGCCTGGCAGGCGGATCCCTTCGGGCATTCAATCAGTCAAGCTGCCCTGTTCTCTAGGGTTGGTGATGTCTACAGTTCCTCTTCATGTCAAACTTTTTTGTTAATACCGTATATGCGCATTATATGGACTATGAAAAGTCTAAACACAGTGTAATGGTAGTCCATGAACGATGCGTTGCAAATATTCGTAAGGACGATGCACATATAAACGTGCGTGATACATGCGCTTGTTTATCTACGTGCTACATGTTTATCTGCGTGATGCATGCGCTTGCTTACCAGGCACAAATAGCCACACCGGAGTTTTCAAGTAGTTGGTACCTCTGCATAAGGACTAAACTTGAAAATATTTACAGCTTCGTTGCTGATGCTTGGTGGCGTTTCACATTTTTCGTCCCCTAATACCAGCAGACTAACCCTAAGCCACGTTTCACCATCTAACTCGCAAATGCTAAGATTGTGTACGCTCATATTTAAACACAGCACCACGCAGCATCACAGAGCACTTCTTTTCCTAACATTCGAGAAAAATATGAGAGAAAAGAACAACATGGCTTCTTCAATAACGAAAAGAGTTCCTAGTTGAGTTATGTGTACTTTCATATAGATTCGTATCATAAGGGTATCGTGTTACACGTGGAGATGCACTGACGCATACGAACCTAAGCACAATTTCAGATACAGACCATATTTCTGAATGCTTTAAAACAAAATATAGGTGGGCTGTTAGCGCTATTTCGTGGAGAAAGCTGTTGAAATCAGAGTTTGCAAGCAAAAACTAGGCCTAAAGAATGCTCCAAAAGTTCTAGCTTGCAAACGGGGAAACGCCTTTAGCTGGCAGTAACAAACATTACTGGCATCCCGGCTTGCAGGCTAGCGCTTTTCGACCACAGGGTAAAATACCAACTAGCCCTAGTCCTAGCTCTTTTGGCGCTAAAAGAATAGTTATTATGAGCCGTTGACGACAGGCTGGATTATCTAAGGACCCTAGTGCAACGACTTATTGAAGACCTTGTGAAAAAGGCGAAGGCTGATTATCACATTAACTCTTATTTTGCAGAATAGGCTGAAACATTTTCTGTAAAAAGGCTGGTCTAGACAGCTTGAAATTGCCTCTGAAACGTTCGCTTAGCGTCGCAGAAACGTCGCAGTGAAAATACAACTTACAGTCATACAATCACCGAAGCAGAGTGTTTTTAGGTTATCTTACATTAAACGTCAACGGAATTGGACAACTTAGTTTCAAAGAACCCGACAAATTGAAAGACATGCGTGATACTGAGCACTGCGTAACAGAAACGATTAAGGCGAATATCACCATGCAGTTCATAATGCATAATGATTAGATAAATAAGGTTTCTTCAACCAAAGTTCATTGATAAACTCAGAAAAAAGGAACAATGTAGCAAATAATCCAATCTCAAGAATAAACAAGCTCTGTGCACGAGAGGGGCTGCAATGACGTGAAACCTGCTGTTTAAGAAATGATCAGTGAATAAAAAAAGAACAAGTCCTTCCAGTGATCTTGAATATCAAACCACGTGCTCGCATTCCAATGGACCCATGTCGGCATTGTCGGACACCTGTATTTCCAGATGGCCTTCAGCAGCGTGATGCTTGGTCGGATATCTTGGGAGAAAAAGGAAGAATGGGAGAAAGCACGCGCCATGGAGTTCGTCTGGGAGGTCGACAGTCGTCAACAGGGGAAGTACCTTCGCAGCATTCTGCACGTGCGCAATGCAATTTCATTCACATCGCTTTCCTGTCGAGCATGCTGCTTAGAGCCCCCTGTGCCAAAAGCTTGCAAAAACGAAATCTGAGGACGTTTCATCTTCACAAAGTCGCGGACAAAATCACTAGGTATGCATCGCTCCGGATAACACGTCAACAACTGATAGTTGTCGAGCAGCCAGCGGTGGTACGAGGAACAACCGGCGCCTCCAAGCGGCCACCGTCAAAGTGACGTTTCTTTTCTGACGGTTTCTTGTGGCAGAAGTGGAGCCTGCCAGATCAGTAATTTAACAGTGACAACATCAGTGGCTCCACCACTTTCTTGGCGCTGAAAGACTCTCACTTCCTTGCATCGGGGCTTGCGACCTGCTCGAGGTAGTTGCCGAAGCTATTCTATATCGTTTTCGTTAGAAATTGCCGCCATTCTCACACGGCCATCCTTGTTGTGTGTGATACCAGTGTACGTCAAAGAATCCTAGGCGACCTAAATTAACTTGCAGCCCTCTACAACGGCGTCCTTCTCGGTCGTTGTGAAGGACTCCTTCCAAATTTTATAATAAGCACAAATACAGGCTGAGGTCTTCCCGCCTAAGCTGATATTTGTTCAGTGCTGATATTTGGAAATGCTGGGAAAGTTAAGTATAAAAATCTCGAATTTTTTTCTGCCGCTGCACTCCAACTCGTCTTGGCTGCAGTGAAAATAACGGCTTCATCGCACTTTGCGAGTGAATGAATGGGTAACTCCACCTTTGCAATCCGCGACCAAAAGCCTGTCTTTACGTCACCGCAGTTTTCTTGCGCAAGCTGCCGATGATGAGCTACTCGTTTAATTTTTATTTGGCGTATCCAGGCTTACAACAGCTCCGTTTTCAGTCAACGTGCCACTAGAGCACGGCAACCTACGAGTATACGCCAGCTTGAAATTTTCCTGTTTGCCTCTAAACTATACATGCTAAGCAATGTGTGCTCTAACTGTAACCATAATACAAGTCGCACTGGATTCTACGAATCAATCAATCAATCAATCAATCAATCATTTTTTATTCAAGACAATAATACAAGACTATTGTCTTGGGGGACGTGACAAAAGGCGGAAAAGTGCCTGACGAGGTCACGCCACCCTGTGGCAAGCAGCGGTTTGACACTCATGCAGAGTTTCAACAGAGTTTACATGCAGAGAAATGTCTTAGATGAAACTGTATCCCCCAACCCCCTTATTATATATATTTTTTTTTTACAGTGCAAGAATATGTACAGGAAACAGAGTACAAGAATAAGTGCAGCAACTTCTGCTAGCAATACATGTTAACAAAACACTTCCAAACATAAAATACATGTAAACTATCGAACTTGAAGCACATGGAACATAAAATTGAAAACAAGAAGAAAAACATGAAAACATAACACACTAGTCTTCCGTTAAGAATAATCCCTTGAGTGTTTTCTTAAACCTGCTTAATGAAAGATTTTCAGTTAATAGGTCGTGAATGACGGGATAGTTGTTTAATAAATCTGCTATCTGACAGCTTAATCTTTGATGTCCATAGTTTGTTCGAGCTCGGGGCTTGACTATGATGCTTTTTCTTAAATCGTACACACTTCTTTTTTCTTGGTATTTTGTTTCAAAGGTAGATTTATCCAACCGGTATTGGCGGTAAACTTCCAGGCTTAGTCTGTATTTGTAGAACTGAGGCATTTGGAGTATTCTATGCGATCTATAGTAGGGCGCACAACTAGAGGACAGCTCTAAGTTACTGATAGCGCGTATTGCTCTTTTTTGTATTGATAGTAAGGAATCTAAATTTGTTTTCGTTGTGGTTTGCCACACAAGAGAACAATAGCTAAAACGTGAATGTATAAGGGAGTAGTACACTAGTCGTTTGATAGAAGCTGGCAGGTAACACCTCAGTCTGTTTAAGATGCCTAAGGCACGAGAGAGATCAGTTCTAAGTGTGTGGATGTGAGCATTCCATAAGAGATTTTCGTGGAATGTCACACCTAGAAATCTGGTAGTAGAAGACTGTTGTATGTCCAGGCCATTAAATTTTAAACACGGAATTGTATACATTTCTGTACCTTTGGAACGAAAGAGTACATACTTTGTTTTGTTTATGTTTAATGCGAGCCGGTTACTTCCCAGCCATGAGGTTAAGCCCAACATCCAATTGTTCGCCTTTCTGAACAGCGCATCTAAATCCCTACCCGAAAAGAACACATTGGTGTCGTCCGCATATAAAACCAAATTCGAGGCACCCGGTATATTTACAATATCATTAATATAGATGAGAAATAAGACTGGCCCTAGGATGGACCCTTGTGGTACACCCTACAACAGAGTGTTTGTCTCTGAACATTCACCATTGATGACAGTATACTGCTCACGTGAAGTTAAATAACTCATGAGGAGAGTACCAGCTATACCCCTGACACCGTAATGCTGAAGCTTTTTTATAAGTATATGATGTTGGACACTGTCGAACGCTTTTCTAAAATCGAGGAATATACCCAGAGTTAATGCCTTGTTTTCGATATTGTGCAGAATTTCATCTTTTATTCCAAGTAGTGCTGTTTCTGGAGATTTGTTTTTCTGGAAGCCGAACTGTTGCCTTACGATAATATTTTGCGAGGTTAGAAATCCAACAAGCCTTTTGTTTATAATATGCTCAGCTATTTTCGAAAATACAGAAAGCACAGAGATCGGCCTGTAATTGTTCACGTCATCGAAAGAGCCTCCCTTGTGTATAGCCGTCACACGAGCAAGTTTCATTTTGGCTGGGAAAACTCCCTTTTCCATTATAAGATTGCAGATGTGTGCAATAGGAGTACTAACTATTTGACTCACAGCCTTCAGTGGTTTTGGTCTGATCTCATCAGTGCCAGATGCACAACCGTCTTTTAGAGACATAATTATATCTTGCACCTCGCTGAAATCAGTGGGGGACAAAAATATTGTATTCGGATTACTTGCAGTGACATAATTTTCCCAAGGTGTAGAAGAAGGGACATTTGTTGCGTCGGCTAAAGGAGCACCAGCAGCGAGAAAATGCTCATTAAACAGGTTTGAAACCTCTGCTTCAGACAGATCGGCATTCCGAAATTTCACTTTTTTTGTTTCTGCATTCTTATAGATTAACTCTCTCATGGTTTGCCATACCAGTCGTGTATTACCGTTCACCTGTGTAAATTTATGTGTGTAGTATTTGAGCTTTGCTTTTTTTAAGTCTGAATTTAGCAGATTTCGTACTTTCTTGAATGCATGAAAGTCACTTTCATCTTTTGTTTGCAAGAATGTTTGGAAAAGTCGGTTTTTCTGTTTGATTCTTTGAAACAATTCACGAGAAATCCAGGGCTTTCGTACTTTTTTGTTCTTTTTTCGGGGCTTGAGGGGAAAACATGTGTTATAAGCAGATACAAAGCATGAAAGGAAAGCGTCGTAAGCGGCATCGGGGTTCGAGAGCTCCAAAATTATGTTCCAGTCAACATTTGTCAGCATGTCCCTAAACTTGTTAACATTGTACTCGGAGTAATCTCTAATTAATACTTTGTGTTCGGGGGCGACTGTGTGTTTGCAGGGTAACACACAATATATTGGCAAATGATCGCTTAGACTGCAGACCAGGGTGCCTGATTTTACATTCTCACGAGGGAAACTTGTAACGCACAGATCAAGAATACTTTGGGAACTTGGTGTAATTCTTGTCGGTGTGGTGATTACGTTGGAGCAACCATAAGACTCGTATAACTCTTTGAATTGTAAGTAGGCTTGATTGTCAAGGGAAGCATTCAGGTTGAAATCACCCACAAGAACGCTTTCAGACTTCGGCTGAACACTGAGTTCAAGTATCTTTTCAGTAAACTGCATAAAGTCACGGAGAACGCCTGATGGAGGACGGTACATGACAGAGAAAATCATACCACGACACTGTATAACTATGCATTCATAATTATCGCCAATTATCTTGAACTCCGGAAGTACCTTATAATTAAGCTTTGATCGGATGTATACAGCGATACCACCACCACGCCTCCTACAGCGACATGCAGATACAACATCATATCCGGAAAGTGAAAAACACTCGTCATCACATGAGAACCAAGTCTCTGTAAAACAAATGATGTCATAGGAATGATTAGGTTCCGACAAAAAAGAAATTACTTCATCATACTTGTTGCGTAAACTCCTGGCATTAAGATGAAAAACTGAAAGTGTGGGCAGGTTTTTCATTGTGGAAGAAAATTTCAAAGAAAAACACACTTGCCAAGAATAATCACTGCAGATCATCAAGATCCTGAACCGTGCGAATCACCACAGCATTATCTCCGCTCTTCTTCCGGACTAGCACTTTTCCGTTCGTGTGCCATACGAAAGCGTAGCCTGCGTTCTTCGCCCACTCCTTCGTTTTTGTCAGAAGACTACGGGAAAGCCTTGTCATGTTTTCGCACATAAACATCTCACCAGGTTCATTCCTTAGTGTCTGTCGCTTTGCCAGCCAGGCGTCACGATGTTCATGACTGACGAAGCGAGCAATGATGCCCCGTGTTTTGCCTTGTTTCGCAGGAAGCCGATGTAGTGCGGTGATATCTTGCTTAGTTAGTGGCTGAATATCCAGTCTAGGGGCTAATTCATTTATTTTTTCGAGCAAGTTCTCGTTTTCAGTTTCAGGAATGCCGTGAAATTCAATGTTGTTGCGACGGCTACGCCACTCCAGGTTATCTACATCTTGCATTATCTGTTGCAGTTCACTGGAAGAGTCGGCCTTTTCTATCTGATCCATGCGTTCGGCTAGTTTTTTTGTCGCTTGCTCTTGAATTTGAAGACGATCCTGAAATTCATCGAACTTGTCTGACAGGAACTTCACGCTGGAGTCAAGTGCGTCTACCAGTTTAGGGAGAGCTAGAAGAGTATCGAGTTTGGTCTGAATTGCTAGCAAGTGCGCTGCTAAGTCGCTGTCTAAGTTGGGGCTCTCCGAGTCATCGCTTCGTGAACCCTTGCTACACCGGTCACACTTCCAAGATTTCTTGAAAGAACCGCGTTTGGAATTCCATGTTTTGTCACTTATACCAGAACATGCACCCAGATGAAAAGTAAATTGGCATTCTGAACAGGTCATATGCGGCCCATTGTCGGGAACCCGCGATCGGCACGCACAACAACGCGACATGGTTAAAACCGTGGCAAAGCAGAAAAAAATAACAAGAGGTCTTTGGCAGCAGCGGCATAGGCGGTGATAAAACAACAAAAAGAAAAAAGCAGTACAGAATAATATCAACCAACCTGTAAATACACAGAGGAGAGGCTCAGATGCCGTGCACGAGGGTTGATGCCGCCGCTGCCAAATGACGAACGACGCCCCTCGCGGGACTTGTTGCCGGTTGTCGCTGTCGGCGCTGGTGCAATGGCGATGGGTATTCCCGGGTTTGCCGAGCCGTCTCGAATATGTCCACAGCAATTTCAGGCCGATGTGGCCGCGTGTGAAAGTGTGAAGTCGATGGAATCAGTGCGTTGCCGCAAATTGCTGTCCTTCAGGTTCCAGAACACCGGGTCGGGGAAAACTGTAAATACACAGAGGAGAGGCTCAGATGCCGTGCACGAGGGTTGATGCCCCAGGTGTCCAATTAGGCAATAGAAGAAGCGACCCCATAGTAGGGCATATAAGACGAAAGCCTTATATGCCCTATAAGCACAAAAGCCTTATACGCCCTATTAGCATAAAAGCCGCCGTCCGTCGTCGTCAATGGCACGAAATTTCTCACTGCTGTCAACGTGCTCTCGGATGACGTCAGCAGTAGACCATGAGGTAGTGACGTATACAGTGATGAAGAAAAAGCAAAATTTCTTCCGAAGGTGCGGCGATTTGAATCAAGGACCATCAGATTGCGAGGCGAGCACGCAACACATAGGCAACAGGACAGCATTAATTTTTTAAGAATAATGATGAACTTATTGCGTGAGTTTTCTTAAGACTGTATGCTAATAAAGGAGGCGTTTTATTAGAAAGGAGGAAATCTTTAATGAACTTCGCAACAGAGCTAGCTCACATCGAGACAGGTTCTTTCGCTTGCAAAGCGCCCATGCTATCTTAAATGACTTCAGTAATTTACCAGCAAGCTGCTTCTGCCTGTAGTGTTATAGCCGGGCGCTTATGATGCTTCTGCTTGCAGGTGGCGACGGCGCTCATATTTTCGCCTGGGTTCCCGAAAACCGCTACGAGTCCCCTGAGGCACTGTGCTTTGAAGTGCCCTGCGAAAGCGACGTGAGCGGGGCCAGCCTTCGTCGTACTATCGCGTTCTTTTCATTTTTCTAATGAGATTTTCAAACCGCAACAAAATCGTTACGCAGGCTTTAACCTCTGAGCAAATATCCTGTCGTGCGCTAGGCATAGTGACTTGGACGCTCATATATATGTACAGTCTCGAGCATAAGTTTATGAGATGCATGGACTTGGTAACATAATTATTGCAGCCCTGTGCCACAACCCAATCGCATGGTCTAGATTTGTTTATTTAGTTGTTTATTTAGTTGTTAATTTAGTTGTTAATTTAGTTGTTTATTTATGTCTATTTGTTATTGTTTGCTTGCTCATTTATTGTAGCGATAGCTACATTACGGTAGCATTTCGAGCCTTCAACGTGGATCACGTGGTTGGTCACGTGACCAAGTTTCACTCGGCCAGCTGTAGCTATCTCGTCACTCCAGGTTTAAACAGAGCTAAACCACCACCACTTTTGTAGCGATAGCTACATTACGGTAGCAATTCTCGCCTTCAGCGTGGCGGCGCGCCATCCTGTGGCTGCGCCGCCACCCTGCGGCCGCGCACCACCCTGTGGCTGCGCCGCCGTGCTGTCACGTGGTTTCACCTGGTGCGGAGCAGCTTCGGGCGGCGCGGTGCTGTGCTGATCACGTGGTTCGTCACGTGGTTGATCACGTGACCAAATTAAACTCGGCCAGCTGTAGCTATCGCGTCACTCCAGGTTTAACCAGAGCCAAACCACCGCCAATTTGTTATTTTGATACACTTCAGCGTCGCATCAGGCTATGGCAGGCGGAGTTAAATATTGTTCAAGGGTTATTCTACACCAAGCGCAGAAGACATCACGCTTGACCCTCCCTTATTTCTACCAAACAATGTATGGGTTTTTACCCCACTCCCGACAGTAATTCTCTCAATCCGCGGTTTTAACAAGTCATCTGAACAAGTCGCAAGTGGCTAAATTCGCGGAAGTTCATTATCGCGTGCAAGTATTTTAAACGTTCAACACGATGACGTGAGGAATGTGAATTCAACCATAGACCAGAGAGACGCAAAAAAGACGAAAAAAAATTCCAAGTGAATGAAATGTAAAACATATTTTTAACTGATTGAAAATTTATTAAGAAAACCAAGCTTACGTGGACTCCAAACGACGCACTCGTATTCTAGAATTGGTCGGATCAGGGCTTTCATTGCAAGTGACACAGTATGTGGCGGAGCAACTCACAAAGTCTGGCGCGAGCATCCGAGCCCTGAAAGGGCGCTGCTAGAACATAAAATGCAGGGCAGCGAGGCCGCGGTATCTGCGTTACAGAGCTCTTTTTAGGTTATTACATCTGAACAATGGTATGAGCGAGGAGTCAGACGTGCCCCTTTAGAATGACATGAAGGCAGTTCAGGTTAAATTAATGCCAATTGGTTATGTAGCGCACCGTCTGCACTAGGTTTAAAACGTATTTAAGACGGTCATGATACAGGTGATGCAAGTCATTATGCAGGTTGCCATTGACTTTAGTATGCAACCAATGGCGAGGTCCGGTCGCCAGACATCCAATGTCTGTGTTGCTTCCCGCACACGCTTGAAAGCCGCTGGTATCATTGAGCGTCCAATGACAGAATCAAATGGCGGCGATATGGACAATGAAAAATGGAGAGGTTATAGAATGTGGCCTCAGCTCCACTTCTCTGCACATAATTCGTTTGCATTTTGACCTTCCCTCGCGCACAGCTATGGGCCGCCCCAAAGTTTCTCGTGGACTACGCTCGAACACAGGTGAGCTGTTACGATGGGTGTACGTTAACTAGAATGTAATTTCTCCTAAAGTGATTGCGTGATTTTGAGACATAGCACGCAGTGTTCCTGATTCGCTAGTGGACCATCTTTTGTACCCAAATAGAGAGCTGTATGGAGATTAGCATTTGGTGCTCGTGACAAAGCACATAATTGAGGCTGCGAAGGGAGACATGGGCTGGACATTGTTTGAAGCGCCGAAAGCAACAACTTAAAACATTGTGTGAAGAAATGCTGCGGAATTTCGCATGAAAACCGATGTTCAGCTCGTATCAGCGAAAACCCAGTAAAATCAAACGTGTAAGTACGAAGACAGCAACGACAAGGATATGAAACACTCAATCCACGAGAATGGCTGTGCGCTGAATAAATTCGACGCCAAACAGGCCGAGTATGGCGCTTATTATGTCCAACCTTCTTGGACAAAGATGTCGAATATACGAAAATTGTATTATGAAAATATTGAAGGTATTCGCCGATTCTTCTGATGTGTAGCAAAATCTCTTTTCAAGTGCTGCCATCGCTCGCATAGAGCAGTTAAGACTGACATAAAAAAAACAATTCGGAACGCTTTTCACGATAGCAAAAACATTACAAGAAAAATAAATTCAGAGCTGCTGTCGGATGAACTACGGATGTATTGATTGTTGTATTCAATCTTACAGTACATCAAAACACTGCAATTGTAAACGGTGTACCGGTCAAAAATGCCTTTGTCCAGAATTGTTGCATATGTCTGTATAAAAAAAATCAGCCTACTGATAGTAGCCATCCACAAATAATGAAGACACAATCAGTGTCACCTACGCGCAAAGAATTATAGAGAAAAACGGTAATACGAAAACATCCGCCATAAACTTCAACCAAGAAACAGTCCCAGGATCGGCGAGTAAGCAGGGACGATTTCTTAATATAGAAGTTAAGCTTTGGCTACATCGTGCCAAAATACATGCGCTTTCGAAAAGCATGCCCGCAAAAGCAACCTTTCTTCTGCGCGTAACTAGTTAAAAAAAGCAACTTTTGTCGAATCACACCGCCAAGGGTAATCGCGTTTTCTTAATTCTAAAAAACAATGTGGCTATTACTAACGACCGGCTACAAATCTCTAGTTGCAACTAGGCCCGTAACTCTAATAGTTAAAAAGTTAATTAATAAACATTAGTTAACCAGCTTCCGCCAACACTAGTAATACAATGCTGAAAGAACCATACTTTTGCCTCAATAACCTATTTTCTAGAAGTACTTCAATTCTTCCTTGATACACTTGGTATGTATATCAGTTGCGAACTCCAAAAATGTAATCACAGTCGACCGCGGAAACGAGTTGCGTCTACTTACGATATACGATCGGTAAATTATTGCTATAACCACATGCTGTTACGCAACCGTACAATGTGTATTTTGTCTCTTCTTTTTCTGCTTATCGTCCATGGCTGCAGGCCCGCGTGTACACCAACGACACAGTAGCAGTGATGTCCGGAGGCGACCACACTTTCACCACTGCCAAGGAGCGCTTCGAATGGCAGGAGACTGTGCTGAGGGCGGCGAACAGCATTGGCTCTAAGAAGGGCAGGAAGCCACGTGTGAACGTGGTTTACTCCACACCAGCCTGCTACGTAGAGGTATAAGCGCTCTTTTTACCCCTCTTAATGCCCGCTTAAATTGTAGACATCAGCTCAGGAAAAAAATTGTTTGGGTCTTTGATTTAAGTTACGGCTGTTACAGCAGCTGGGGAAGTGGGCTTTTTCTTCCTCGGCGGAGTAATAAAATCTGACGCAGGGGGAGAAGCTGGTCATGTTGGTAATGCTTCATGAGGGGTACAACAGCGAAAAAAAAGGAGAAGAGACGTTTATTTCCTGTCGTCTGTCCTCCTTTTTTCCTGTGAACGTTTTTTTTTAAGCGCACGGCCTTCAGAAAGAAAAGACACACGACAAACGCTGTCATGTGTGTCTTTCTACTTGTCTTCTCGTCTCTTTTGCGCTACTGTACCGGTCATGAGCAGAGTCTTACTCTGTCACCTGCACCTTGGGATTCTCACTGGCAGTAATTAATGTAAACGCCGTTATCTGGCGACTAGGCTCGTCGGTGATGGCGTCGTCAAATATCTTCGGGTTGAATAGCTCGCCTGCTGTTAATAGCTTTTGCCGGTTCCACCCCAGTGTCTTGTTTCCCTCAGACCTTGCACGACATCCCGGATGTCTTGGAAATTATTTTAGCTTTCTGTGACCATGTTTGCATCCTGTACCTGCTGATTTGTTCTTCGAGGTGTGAAAGTTCAGACCTTGAATCATCAGTCTGCCCATGCTTCTGCCCTTTCATCTTCGTTTGGTCGTTGGAGTCTGGAAGGCTCATCTCAGCTGTCTTACTTGCAACAGTGGTCCCGTGGAGCCGGCCTGTAGCAATGAAGTCCAGCCAGAAACCCACGCCATTAGCAGTAATTTGCGAAAAGCGCTCCTAGTTCCATTGGAAGGCACCACGCGGCGCATGGCTTGGATTAATAAAAAAACGTGCCTTCACATCATTTGTGACGTAAGAAGAAGCAAGGGGTATGAGCGAGCGATCTACCATTGAAGAGATACACAGGCCCCTAGGCATAGCGGCGCAGTCTGGGTGCTGCCCCAATAGCCTGCTTATGCTGCTATCCTTGTTTTCTTTACAGTATGTCGAACCACCTGCACTCCTTTTTCTGCTAAGCAGTTGGAACGGGGAACTGCCGGCTCGACGTGAAATGGCGGAAGTCCTGCTTGCTCGGGAACGGGCTAAAATCTCTATTTGCAAACTAAGGCCTACATTAGGTGCTCACTTCTACTGGGAATCCATATTTTAAAAATATCGCTCTCAGCTTTTCGATTACTGTAGCCGAAGGGCAGTCGTTCAGCTCCCCAACATCTGGAAGACTGGAAAGGAGGTCATATCAGATCTACACTGTATTCCTTGTACAGGAATAAGTCGACGCCCACCCAAAAACACGAACAGTCTGGTGGCTGGTTCCATTTCACCAGTATATATGTTCACAACTGATTGTATGCGTGGCGTTTGCCTACTTCGCATTTTTGCGTTATAGAAGTGCATTCTGCATTGATGCGTGGTGAAAATAAAAATTATCGTGCCCTCGCTTTATGTTTGTTTATACCTACGTAGCCTTGACAAATATGGTCCAGTCTCGCTCTTCAAATAACCGAAGGCACTGTCAGTTTGCTGCATTTTAGCGCGACATCTTTCAGTACAGGCTGTTCGCTAGAGAAAGGTTTCAACTCTCCTTGTATTCTTGTTTCCGCATGGATGCCTACCGTTGATACAAGCGAGTATGGTTCCTGCGGTAGCCATTTATCGTGGCATCACTTGCAAAAGCTGCTACCATACACACGCTATACTTCTGATGTCATCTCACCTGGCGCGACAATTTCTGGAGTGGCTATTGAAAGCATGTGCGCCAAAAGGAGTTACTTTTTCTGGAACATGTTGCTTAGCAGGGACATATTTTCAGTAAGCGGTAAAAGAACCTTTTAAGCATTAGCGGCACGTCTTCGATTAGTTTTTGAGCAGCTCCGATGAGTTCTCGATTTCCAATGTTGCTTTTTGCCTATTGATTAATTGGTAGAATCTCTAGTAACCAAACATGACTGGTCGCCAAATACTTTGTGAACCTGTTGGCAACGAAACTAAGGCGAAGTGAGTGTTTGTGGCGCGTTCTCGACAGGACGCAGGTTATGGCCATGATGGTGTAAAAGGTCTCAACCAAGCCCGCTCAGTGATGTGTCTGTTAACACCTTTGATTCATTTCAATGGTCTAGTATTACAACCACTGGCTTTCTCCTTAAGCATTAGCAAATATCTAGCCGTTTTTCTGTGCGGTTGGACGACCATTCAAGGGCCGCGTCATGCTTGATAAAACTGCGCAATGGACACGTCGTACTGGCATAAAAGAGATATACTTTAAAAAGTAATTGGCTATGCCGAGCCAGGACGCTGCACCTGTCGGATAGTGAAGTGACGGTTTTCTTGTTATGCACTTCGCAAGTTGACGGCTAGGTGTTACAGCGTATTTGTATTGTCCGAAAGTTCAATATCTTCAACTCCAGCTTTGCACGTCCCTGCATTTGATGCTAAACCAGCTTCCCTCCCGATCTCAAGCACACAGTTTAGACTCAGATCGGGCTCTCCTTTTGAAGTTCACGATATCAAAATGTCTCCTACTTGCGCACGAACGACAGGCGATGAGAAAAAAACTTTACTCAATATCTTCCGCAAGACTTGAGACGCGGACGAAATACAAAACGGCACCATCAAGAGTTGGTACTGTCCAAAAGTCAACTGAACGATTATGATAGTCAAAAATGCGAATTTTCAGCGCAGCTTCCGAAAAAAATTGTTCCCTTGATGTGTAGAGGTTATGAATGCTCATTCTTTAACTAGTCCTACACCTCATTCCGCCGCTCCGCCTCTCCTCGGGAAGCGCGTTTCGTAGCAGCCGTCGAAAACAGAGTGTGCCACATTCCTCCACTGTCACATAAGGCACATTTAGCATACCGTGTATTGTCTTACTGTTACGGTGACCGGAGTAGCGAAATCCCACCATTGGTACCGATGGGGAAGGCTTGAGCGCAGTTGCCGGGTACCTGGCGCCATCTGGCGGCATCTAGACGATCTGCGCATGCGCTGTGGCGGCGCGCGAGCTCCTGGTACTCCGGTCATTGTAACGGTAACACTTTACACGGTGTGCTAAAGGTGCCTATTACCCTAATTCCACGGTAAACATCCTCCTCGCTCTTCCACGGTGACCACCCTCCTCCGCTTGCTTTGCTTGTTACACAGACCACCTACTGCACCAATACTTCCGTCCAACGCAAGGAACAGGCGTTTCATAGCTGCGCTGTAATATTCGGCTTCTTATCGTCAAGCGGGATTTTATAAACCCAGCTTTTCCATCTAGGCGGCTGAATGTTTTCGGGCCTGACAGTTTTTCTGGTATATCCTCCAGCCGTGGCATCTGGTATTCCGCCCTATTTATGCATGCATCGATTCTTCTCGTGTCCATGCAGGTTATTAATTTTCCATCTTCCTTTTTACAATTACTGGAGGGCTCACCCATTTCTTCTGTTTGGTGACCTTTATCATAAATTACGCTGCTCCATTTCCTTATGTCAGTCGCTCAATGAGGATCCCTCAGGGCCAAGGGTGCGCGGAGCCTTCGCTGTGCCCCATCTTCTAGAGTCGTTGCATGTGGCCGGCACCTTTAATTATGCCGCTGTATTCATTACAGCTTGTAGAACCCTATGCGCATTTTTTTAGCCATTTAATATTCGCGCGCTCTCTTCCAGTCATCTAGGTGCGCACGCAGGCAGCGCAACTGCGCATGACCGAACAGTTGCTCACCAGATGTGGCGATCATTGCGGTGAATCCTTGATAAGGCCAGCGAAGCGGTGCACAGGGGGAGGGGCGGGATTTCGGTGGGAGTGTTGCTAGAGCTTGGCCACGGATTCGGCGGTCAGCAGGATGTACACATACGGCGGGGCGGCAGCGTACCGGGATGAAGAGCGCAGATGGAAGTGGCGTCTGCAAGAATGGAATAGCTCTTTGGTGTGAGTGGCTGCTACGCAAGCAGCCAGGATTCATGTAGCGTTTTCAAGCCCTCATAGCTGCCGCCTGGGCTTATCCGCGTCTTACTGCATTTTCTGTGCAAGCCCGTTATACTTACTGGCACGGACAGGGACACTTCATTTTTCGTTGTTTTTATCGTCGCAAGATATTATTTGTATTTTCTGTGTATTTCTTTTAAACTGGCTTTTCCACTCCTTATATTTGCTCGGCCGTGCTCAGGTGTAGCGCCCGTTTTCTTGTAGCTGTAGCCTTGTTCTGATGTGCCCCTTTTGGAGCGTTGTTTTGGTCCGGAATAAACCGGTGTTTTGGCACTGTCTGTGGGCGTGTCACTCATTGGGCGAGACCGCGGCTCTCGGACCCCGTTCTCTGGAAGGCGAGGCCTTCAAGTTTTACACCTTTTCGTTACCACGCAGTCCACATTTTGGTAACCAATCCAAGTGGTTCACTTTCATGCAGACCTTGCAGGACCTGACGTCCTAACTTGAGCGCGCAAAATTTCAGTTACAACATCCGCTGCCGATCGCAAATTCTTTGTTTGCCGAGCTGGGGATAATAATGACGAAGACAATCGGTCCGCTGAGCATTAATAATCCGAATAACTGTACGCTCTCTTGTGATGTATGGCCGTTGTCCGTCGTCCGGGGCTGTGAAGAACCCAGGCGAGGAGACCAGACCCTTTAGAGGAAGGAGGCTGTTGATATCGGAGGAAGTAAAGGAAGGAGTGCATGAATTTGAGCCATGCTTGGGGGATTTCAGACCAACATTTCTTGGGCAGTGCATGACCATTCATGCGGGCGCAGACTGCGAAAGTTTTGTAAACGCAAAAAAAAATTTCTACACATTTTGGAAGCGGCTAAAAGAAAAGAATTCTATTTACTTTCGCCTTTTCTCTTCTGTTTGCTCGCATCTTCTATACAGGCGCTGCATGCGGCTCGTAGAGGCTGGCCACACTTTCAGAAAGATTTGCTGCCCTACTCGGACAAGCCTGGCCGCACCTGGACGGGATTCTACACGACGAGACCGAACCTGAAGATGATGGGGAGATACGCCAACGGCTTTCTTCAGGCAAGCAGCCTGCCAAAATGTTGTCCAGTGGCTCGCTACGTTGCCTGCGCTGTTGCGCTGAGAACCCTGTAAAGGAATCACACGTAATCGAATTGAAAGTTAAAAAACATAAGCAAACCTGTTTCGGAAGGAATCAGGGAAAGATCATCAAAATTTTATGAAGATCGTGGGCATGTTCCAGTCATAATTTTCCTGTTGTCAGAGCACTAATACGTCGAGTGCCTCTGTATAACTGATGAGCTTTCACTCTTCCCATTTCTCCACAGGACTTGCTTTTCTGGTAGTACCACCATTCTGGTATTAAAACCGCCACTAAAATCGTCATGATACAGCCACCATTCTGGTCCTGTATTTCTGGTTAAAGCGAATAAAGTATTATTAACATTATAATTTTTGCCTGTAAACTTCAGCAACGTTCATGATTTCCCATGCTAGCCGAGTACGCCGAAATATGCCCAAAAGTGAGGTGTATCGTGAACCCTCCTCAATACCCTGTCCATTTCTATTCAGAACTTTTTCAATTAATCGTTCAGAATAAGGTTTGTTTACCAGATCTTGGACCAATGTTACTAGAGCGTGTTTCAAAGTCACGTCCTGGAAGTCGAGACAGAGGGTCCACGAGAGGGGAGCATATGCGGGGTATTGAAAGGCTGTATGGCTTGGTGTAAAACAGTGCTCTATATATGCGCATGTGTGTGAACATTTTAAGCACTGAGACGGGAGGAAAACGGAAAGTTCCTGCATGAATAATGTTTGGCTGGTGCATGAAGGAGTTTTAATAGTAGTCAGCGAGGGACACAAGTCTCACAAGTAGAAAGGCCTGGGTGTGTTTTCAGGACTTATGCAATTTCTTTGGAAGCCATAAACTCTATATTCGAGCACAATCTTCAACTTCTCCCCCTCGTCTATCCTCAACAGGCTTGCAAGCAGCTCTCAGTTCTTGGACGTAAGGACACTACTCATCAAGTGAGAAAGCTTGGTAAGCTCTAGATATTTCCGTTGCGTTCGACAAGTCGCCAGCGAGATATGTATCAAAGTCGTATTTTTTTTATGAGTCTTTCCTCTCTTTTTTTGAGAAAATAACACAACGATATGCCCAGTAACAACACAGTGGTGCACTTGAGCATATTTCTCTCGTGTTTTGAACGCTTCCTTTTTCCTGTCTGTTCAGTATATGAGCGGTTAAAGGTAACAGGGTAAAATTGAGTTAACGGCGTCTCCTGCGGTACATTCGGACAATGCGTAGGTCTCAACTTACTCTGAGGAATTGGAGGGACGCTTAGCTTCTTATGGAAGTGATCAGCATCATTTTGGCAGTTCCTTTTAGGCTGCCTTCCTTCTTAGCCCACGCTTGAGGTTCTGCATATTGTGGTTTCTAATGTCGTTTATGCTACGCTTATTTGACCAACCTTTATAACTCGACCGGTTCTATGCTGTCTGTTGAGTTGAAGCATTCATCGCTTTGCTTTTCTTAATCACATCTTTCGTCTCCTGAGGTAACTTCATAGTATCCTGTCCAGTTGGATGACCTCTTACTTCTACTGTGCTCTTTGTAGTGGTATTTTTTTCAACTTATCTTTATTAATATGAACAGCAGAGTCGGCTTCATTGCTTAAAGTGGAATATATGTTTTGCAGTCAGAACCTAAATTCACCTACTTTCCCCCTCCTTACTGCTTGCCAGTTTCCTTCGTTGCGTCTGTGAATTCTATGGTAATTGTAGACCTGATAGTCCTGTCGTCAATGCATCTCACCTGCCGAGCACCTCCAGAACCTGCAAAATGCGAGGCTGCACACACATTATGAAATCCGACTCATTTTTAGCCCAGCGGTTCAGGCTATTTCGCTTCCTGTTCTCCTATCTGCGGAAGAAGGTATTCATGATCCTTAAATTATTTTTTTCAGTCAACTCAACGAGTAACTCCCTCCTGCTATTCCTAGAACCCATGTCATAGCCCCCAAATGGCTGCTTCTTGCCTACCTAGGCCATCCATTTCCAGTTGGTGACCACGCAGACCAGTGTGGTCTCCCACTTAATTTTCCTTCCCCAGTGTGGATTAGCAGGCCAGGGTCATGCTTCCACCGGCCTACCTCTCCTCCTTTCCTTTCTATAAAACTCCTTTCACTCCCCAACGTCACCGGTTTGAATGGACAGGATGAAAAGAAATGTTTCATTCTGAAATCATGTTTTGTCAGCAACTAATACGCCTTTTGCTATTGCACAAAGATGTAACATAGCCTCTAGAAGCAAGAAATTTGTTTACGAAGAACAAGCAGTCAATGGAGTTGATCCGAGTGTCCCTTTTGTTATATCTGCGGCCCATTTAGCGTATGTCAACAACAATGTATAATTTTTTTTATTCCCGTTTGGTGTGCAGCCGAAGCAGTCGCCACACTTCAGCATCACGATGGCATCACGTGAGTGAGAGGAGCGGATATCGCCGATGCTTTTGAGCCACCCTCACAGTTTAAAAGCGACCGATTTCTCCTCGTGGACCCCTCCTTCTATCCAGGGGCACATGTAGTGAGACAGTAGCCAAGGACTACGCCAATAGGCTCTACCAGGGCATACAAGAATGTGAGGCAAGCAGCGACATCTCTTCAATTGATTGATGTGTCACTTTCATTCGATGAATGCAAGCTTTTTACAG